>AJFK01000728.1:0-92195 GCA_000467715.1 Hysterium pulicare CBS 123377
TATATATATATATATATATTAGAAAAAAATAAAGGTTCTAGAGCTCTAAGAGCGCCAACAAGGTTTAATTCAATCCAATCAATGAATCTGACCACCCTAATCCAATCCACCAAGGTCTAGGATTCGACTGGAGGGATCCACAACCTCCACTCCAGTGCGACCACTGGATCTTTTACAGACACTTCTAGCAGTCTCGCGAGAGAATCATCTGCAAGTACACAGCCATGCGAAACCAAATGACCACCCATTCAAATGTACGAAGTCTTCTATACTTGACGAATATGGCAGCAGTTCACTTATTTGTCAAAATGCTTAGTCAGTAGTCTTAACAGAAACGCGTATTTGTCGCAAAACAATCAACCATCTATCCTAACATGATTCGTTCTACTCTGCCAACTCTTCCAGCAAAACGAACTGTACGCCGTCTATGGCTCCAGTTCTGAAGAAAAAGCTTGCGCCCAGTGCCAGTTCCAGATGTCAAAGCGGCGTAGTAGGGGTGACGTCAGATCTGACCTCCGATTATTTCCTCCCAACTCCTCTCCTCTTCCTTCCGTTAGGCGCTACACTGATACAGATATCAAGTCGCGAAAAATCCGTGGCTGTCTAGCTTACCACTACTCAACTCCTGTCGCATTCTTGCACTCGCCTTGCTTCGAGAGCTATTTGAACGCCGTACAACTTCGCTTATCCATCTACATCAGTCATGCCCAAAGGTTCTGTGCCCGTATTTCTCGGTCTGGGAGCTATACTCTTGGGATTGCTTGCCATTTTTCTCGAATCCTTCCGAGGCTTTCTGCTTCAGAAGAGTGTTCAGTACGGGATTGACGTGCCATCATCACTTGTCTCACGACCTGTTGTCGTTGACTCTGCCCGAGACATCAGGTATTATGGCAGCTATTCTACTGGCGTTGAACACTTCCAAAATATTTTCTATGGAGAGGATACCTCAGGCAAGAATCGCTTCGCACCGCCTGTTCCTGTGAAGCCTACGAAGGGGTCTAGGATCGATGCTATGCAGCCCGGCGCATGGTGCCCTCAAGGAACTGGAGATATACTCCCTTTCACAAACCGAATTGTCAACATTAGTGAAAATTGCTTAAGCTTGCGGATCGCTCGACCACTCGGCACTAAGTCGGGTGCCAAGTTACCAGTGATGGTATGGATACATGGAGGTAAAGACATCGCGCCGCCTTTCAACTTCTCAATTATTCTTCCTGTTATCAGAGAATACTAACCACTCCCTGCAAACCTAGGCGGTCATACGCTAGGCTCCGCCGCAGAGATCCTGTATGAGCCCGATGGCCTGGTGAAGCAAGCTGCCGCAGATAGACAGCCATTGATTTTCGTTGCCATCAATTACCGGCTCGGCTGTAAGTCATTCACAGATTCTACCGTTACTGTGAGCCTACTCACACACATTTATGCAGTCTTCGGCTTTGCGACAAGCAAAGCAATGATCGAGGCCAAACAGACGAATGCTGGTTTACGAGACCAGCGAGCGGCGCTCGAATGTACGTGTCAGAACTGAAGAATCTCGCCATTTCCACATAAACTTACATGCCTCGAAATGTAGGGATTCGCGACAATATCGAAACTTTCGGTGGTCATTCGCAGAAAGGTAAGAAACTCCAAGCGATCGGCAGAATCTTACGACTCGGACGTACTAACGGTCCTTTTTCTATGAAAGTAACCGCAATCGGCCAAAGTATAGGAGCCAGCGATATCAGTTTGCAGCTGACTTCGTTCAGAGGGGAGCGTGGCGTTCCATTTCAACAAGCAATGTGAAAAATGCTTTCCATGAACCGCCTGTTTTGTGCTAACTAAGAATTAATAGAATGATGTCGGGTGGGCCAGGTCTGAACTTCAACACCAAATCAGACCTGGTTGCAAACAACACCGCAGCCATCGCGCAAGAAGTAGGATGTGTCAAGAACAACGACAGTCAATCTGCAGAGACTCTGAACTGTTTACGAGAAGCCTCGGTTGACCTTCTCACTGATCTCTCTGTCACCGCCTCCCGTACTGCCCGTCCACCTTTTGGAGAGGGATTCTTCTACCCTACATACGATAATGATTTTGTTCCAGATCGGCCTTCTCAGCTTATGCGGGCTGGGGAGTTCGCCAAAGGCATCCCAGTAATCGCCTCCTGGGTGACAAATGATGGCGCCTGGTACGTGCCTCCTTCGACCTCGACTGACGAAGAGGTGCTAGCAAGTTTCGGGCTTTGGCTTTTTGGCCTCTCTGAATCCACGAAAACAAAGCTTCTAAAATTATACCCACTTGAAGATTTCGAGAGCATGGTACGGCCGGACTACGATGGATCTATCTCACCACAATACTATCGCGCCGCTCAGCTCAATAGAGATATCTGGTTTACCTGCCCCGTGCTTGACTTTGCGTGGCAATACGTCAAGAATGGTGGTGTAGAGGCATCACGGGTGCGATTGTATGAGCATAATGCCACTCGATACTTGCCGGTCTTTGAATACATGGGTGTACCCATGTGGCGTGTTGCACACCTAAGCGATATTCCCTATGTACTCAACATCCAGCAGCTAGGCGGAGGCGCAGACAATTCAGCCGCCCAGCTTAATCTAGCCAAGACCATCAGTCGGAGTATCGCGAAATTTGTAGCCCATGGAAGCCCGGAACCGGATCACAGTGGGGTTAAAATTGAGGTATGGCCACCGGCTTTCTCCAACGTGTCGAAGAAAGAATTGGAAGAGGATTTCCCTCGTAAGCTTTCACTACAGTTGCTTGGAGGACCATATGGAAACAAGCCTGTGACTGTAAGCAAGAATATGGACGAGGCTGCTGCAACGGACGAGGAGAATGCTGTGCGCTGGGAGAAGTTATTTGAGAGGTGCGAATTCATTAACGGTGAGAAGATGAGGGGGGAGTCTGGCGTATAGAGGGATTTGAAGAAGTAGTAGAGTTCTTTATAGATGGGTACGATGTCCTTAATGACTGCTAATCAAACGCCTCACGTTGGTCTGCGGAGCCTGCTGGATAAAGAAGTATTATTACTGATGGTGAAGAAAGGTGCACTACATCAGTTGGGAAAGCACGTCCGAATTTAGTAGCTCCCTTGCGCGCCCTCAGCTTCTGACGTTAATGACATTATAAATATTTACTCCTTTACAAACGTCTATCCTCTCTTCCACAACATCACATCGACCTCTCACAACTTACAATATACAAAATCGAACACAAACCCCTATCAACTCAAAGCACCAAACACAATGCATGCATCCTTCTTCTTCAGCGGCCTCCTCGGTGCCCTTGCCAGCATCACAACCGCCATTCCCCTTTCGCCCCGCCAAGGCGCCACCATGATCGTGAGTCAATCCAACCAGACTCCCATAACTTCGAGTTCCTGACTACATCACAGTTAGGTCTCTGCAACAACCCAGGCTACTCCGGCTGCTTCACTCACAACATCAACACCGGTACAGGCTGCGTCGATGTGACCGGCAAGTAAGTCTGGTCTGAATCTGATCAACCCCCATCCCGTTTTTAGACCTCATCTTGCTAACCACATCTCTAGCCAAGACAATGTTGCCAGATCTCTCACTATGCCCGGCCAAGGCAGTGGATGGCAGTGTAGGGTCTTCGAGTTAAGTTTCCTGTTGTATGGAACAGGGAATGTGGATATGAAGCTAATCAAGCGCAGCGGACATTCTTGCACTGGTGCCAAGTACACGTTCACGCAGTCGGTTGCGGATATGGGACCTGTTGGTTTCGATTTGGACATCAGCAGCTTTGACTGTGCGTATGAGGTTTAGAGGGAGCGGGCGGTGCTCGATACTGGGCTTTGCAACACTGATGTGATGCCGGTATCGAAGGGCTCAGTGACTATGGATGAGATCGGTAGGTAAGGATGGTTTCATCAATCGGATTATATGGAGATTCTTAATGCTCTTGTTCGAAAGAGTAGATCGGGTAGCTAACATGAAATGTGAATGAACTTGTTCAGAAGTCTGCATCTGAAGATGAAGAACATCCTGCTACGGAGTATCACGTGCGACGGGATATTTACAGCCACCCACATCTATGCGGCAGCTTTAGTGAAGGTTTCCACACTCTTCTACCCTGTTTGCGAGGAAACAAAATGTTACCAGGAAGGCAGAGAGGGTGAAGATATAAAGTCGGCCAATTCTGCAAATCATCAAACTAGCACGTTACATTTTCCAACGTCGCTTTAGGGAGCATATCTTGAGAAGTCCTTCGAAGAAGTGATGATAAAAACCTCCGTGAAGCGTTGGTGTTAGCTGAGGAAAACGCGAACGGAGAACATCGAGTAGTTGGGGTTTCCTTAGAGACGAACGGGATTTGGAGGCTCGAAGTCGACTTCGATGGAGGCAAGGTTGTATAGATCGAATTGGTGTGCGATTGACTGATTTGGATAATGCAGATGTGCGTTGATTGGAGAGAGTGGGGATGTGTGCCAGATCGTTATCGAGGCTCGCACATGGGCGTGCGGAATGAAAAGCGCGGAAACGAAGATGGCAAACCACGAAGTTGAGATTCAATATAGCCTATAGTAAGGTTAAAGAAGGTATAAGTAAACTACTATCATTTTGTAGAGAAGGACGGCGTGGTAGCTCGATCTATACAGGTGTTGAATGTGTAAAACCTAAAAATCGACACCTCAGGCAGACTGCTACCAAACACCTTCCTAATCCGGTAGGAGTAGCAAAATGTGTTGATTACTGAGGCTCGAAATGCGATTTTTCGAGGTGCGAGGTTTTGATCGACGTTTAGCGCGGTTTTAGCGTGCCGTTTTTGGCGAGGTGAAGCAGTGAATGGGCGGGTTTGTTTCCGCAGGGGGGTTTCTTGAACTACTCGAGTACTGCTGGGATTGGTAGATATCTCTGAAAGTAATCTTTTTAGCCTCCTGTCGAAACTCCCTCCCTCCTCTGCTTCTCACCTCACCTGTATCCACCTACATGTTCATGTTGTCACTCCTTCAGCCCTTTTCAACTCATCCGTAACAGCGCAACACCCCAATGAAAAAATCCACTATTTCAGCATTTCGGAATTAGTGAGATTGACAAGTTAGTAGATCTAGTAATTATCTAGATAGTATATAGTTCAGTCGACAAATAGATAGACCTTTACCGCAATTGACACTTTTTGCTCTATTACCGGATTAGGAAAGTTTTCGGCGAGAGGGTAGATTGCGAGGTCGTAGACTCTTCAGCAACTACGAGGGGTGCGAATTAAAGAAGACGAACGGAGATACTTAGCAGACGAAATCGTCCGCGTGAGAGGCTGAGATGGTAATGAGATCTATATACTATTGGTTGGGCTGATATATACGTATTTGACATTTTAATTCCCTAACGCCTTCATTCAGAACTGCTCAACGGCGTCATCAACAACCTCAGACAAACCCCTCTCCCCACCAACTTCCAACTCATCCAGTCCATCTCATCAAAATTCCTTCTTCCCCACCTCCACCTCCTTCCCAAACTTCTCCCTAATCTCCGCCTCCGAAAACACCCTCGTCTTGCGCCTCAACATCTCCGCCCTCTCCTCAAGACTCATCCCCATCTGCTCACCAATCGGAACGAGACATTTCGCCAAATGCAAGTAATCGTGTTGAAGGAGCTTAACGGTGATCATGATATAGTCGATATTATGGAAAACGAGAGCGTGTTCCGCGGCGTATTTGGAGCGCGTGGAGAGGAATGAGATGGGGTGGTCGCGCCAGTGGCGGAGCGGGTTGAGATGGTGCGAAGTGTGGTAGCCGTCGTTGAAACAGTAGCGATTGCTCTGGGTGGGGTTAGGGGTTAGTTTCGCTGGGGTGTGGGAGAGTGGAGGGGGAGGATGGTAGAGAGAAAGAATCTTACGGGAACATCAATCAGAGTAATACTAGACCGATAATCCGAATCTGGTTCCACCTCATCCACAAAAGCATGCTGACCCCAATTCCCAACCATAAGCCCCGCTCTCAGCGCCAGCAGCGGCAGCAGGAAGACGAAGATGGTCGCGGGTCGGTTTACGTAGACACCGAGAAGGTAGATGGCGGTGTAGTTCGCGATTTCGAACGAAGAGGCTTTGAGCGCCATAAAGGGTTTCCCTTTTCGAAGAAAGTAGCGCGGGAGATCTAACCAGATGAGGAAATAGAATCGACCGACGTAGTGCAGGAAATGCCAGATGTTGTCGCGTTGGTAGCGGATTGTGGACGAGAGATCGTCGGGTCCGTTGGCTTCGACGTGATGGTGCTTGACGTGGTGAAAGTAATACGAGTTCCAAGTGTGGCCGAAGAGGGGATCGGTTATGTAGGGGAAAGCGGAGTCTAAAAGCCAATACTTCTTTGCGAGAATACCGCGCTGGTGGATGTGTTGATGCATCATCAGTGTGTATGTGCCGATATACCAACCCTGCATCAAGACGTGCAAGCATCCATGCCACCAATGGAAGTTGTAAAAGAGATACAGAGCGCTTGGCAGGGTGGTTGTAGCGTAGAGGAACAGATGGGTGAGCATGACGACATCAGTCTCGACCCTTACCACCGATCGAGCCCATTGGATGTATGGATCGAGAACCCAGTACCTGACGAAGGCCGGAATCTCGACGTCAGGAAGATCAATTGAGACGAAGACAGTAGGGTCAAAGAGCTTGTTTTGAGGTGCATTCAGTCCCTTCATAACCTGTATCGTGTTTTCGCTGAGCTCATTTGCGTCTAAGGAGACCTGTTAATACCAATGCATCGCAATGATGGAAATTGACTCACCCTCCGGCGAAGATGATGAAGAAGAGTCATATTCGGTGACTTTTTCGATTACATCGTGTTTCAAGGATTCTTCAAAAGTTGGACTCTCAGCTTCGAGAGGCCGAGTACGCTGGTATTGGTCGTAGTCTCTGGCCAACGTTTTCAAGACGAGTCGGTCTTGTAGGGTGAGTTGGGGGTCCGGTCTCAGCAGATCTCGTGGATTCCCCATATTGATGATGATGGATGGAGGTTGGGGTTGAAGGTTGAGAATGGTGGGGACTGAAATTAGTCTACCTTAAGCGATGGCGCTTGGCGTCGGCTCTGAAACCTCGGAGAATAAATCGAATCGTGAAATTGGCAAGACTATGAGTGTATGACGGTTGAGACAATTGAAAAAGACGTATCTTCAGGGTGTTTTGTCATCTGCGGCTCCGGTCAAGCAATGGGTTTTGAGAGGAGAATTTGCAGCCTGCCTGTAAGGTAACGGCACTAGCATTGGTTCGCTTGAGCTTATTTGGATGTCCAACGTCGCCGAGACTTCATCCCTCTCGTCAACCCATCCATCATCATCAAGCCCCAGTCAAGTCCTGCTTCGTCTGCCATTTTTCCGCGTTCAGAATCCGGCCCTATCCATGCAGATCGAGAGTCTCGTGGTATGAGAGCAAGGCGTATCTGGACACCAGTGTTGAATTGGGGGTTGCAGCCTTGCGCCGCTCACATACCAACCAAGGATAATGAGGGTCTGTTATCCTCGCTTCAGATCCGTTCATTCTCACACACCCCCACTGCATGCTCGCCTTGACTCTGGAAGAGCCACATGGGAGGTCTTGCATGTTGGCATGATATGCTATACCGTCTTTGAATCGACACTTACTTCAAACCAATGAAAACTCAACGCAAAATCAAAGCAACACCGTTACATCATTCAATGAAATCAACCATGAATGAGAGCTTTAAATATAATTACCTCTTACGCGTGGTTGAGCTTTACCGAACTCTTCTTCGACACTTACTTCAGTCCTTTCATATTCGATGATTTCACTTGTGAGCTTAAAAACAAAATCATCGTCAGCAGGAATGCTGAACGGGGCGCTATCATAGCCAGGTGGTGTCGAGTAAGTGTTTTCACATGGAGTGTCATACTCCGTCGTTTTCGGAGAGGCTAGGTCTGCGCCTACCGACCACCTTCTTCCCTATCAGCCTACAAAGCCGGTTCAGACTCGAAGAAAGGCATCAAAGCAAGTTGCTATTCTTGGGGCTATTCGAAAAGTAGCTTACAGGGAAGATTATATCCAAATTTCTGCGGCCAGAGCAGTCCGCAGTACGACGAATAATGACACCCACCATGCTTCCTTCCCCTCCTATCACCACTGTTCTAATAGCCATCATTAGGTACGTGGTTAGATGCTTCTCTGATACTTTCTCGTTGTTGTAACCTCCACTTTTGACAACATAGTCGCCGCGCTTTTACGCGCTCGTGGACTCTTCGAATCGCCAAAAGCCCCGACAAATGTCCGAGTAGAATTGACCCAAAGCTGCGTAACGGCATACGACACCTCCCGCTTCCCAACCATCATGAATCGCCTCCGCGCCGGCATCAACATTGAATACCGCATAACGATAGGAGAAGAAGATCCCTCCGCGTACTCCCGCACATGCTTCTACGTCGTCGTTTCCGTCGAAGGCATCTCTAAATTCCATGCTTTTCTACAAGTCATCTCCCGTAGCTACTCAACTGCCGTCTTCACATTCGGCACAGCTCTCTTCGCCTCCGCCCAACTCATGTTCATAACCGCCACCCTAATGGTCCTCTGCTGAGTCCTTCCAATAGGAATGATGGGCCGCGTCTTTTCCATGTGGATAGCCGCCGAAATGAACCGACATTCGGCCTTCATTCTGCACACAGTCGTAAAACCAAAGACGGACACTAGCGACTTCATGAAGGAGATTGTGGAGATCCCCCGGCTTACAGGTCGAGACTATGGGGCATATCATCCTGGATGGCGTCTGTATCGTGAAGAGGAGTCCGCTTTTTTCGGCGGCCACTTCCATGGGACTCTTGGCCAGACCTCATAATCTTGTGCGGATAGCGGCGCGGAATTAGAGGAGGAACACTTTTGCGCAAACGCAGAGGGGAGAGGAGGGATACGGCTACGCATGTGGATTCGAGGTCGGATATTGCGTCTGCGGATAAGATCGCTAGCAGCACTACTTACAGTGGGTGCTGACCGTTGTATACACCCCTTTCAACGGAGCTTACCACCGTCTACCGAATTCATTCGAGCTCTGTTACCGGTCTGAAATCCAGTTCCCTACTTTGACGCGTGCTGGGAGATAATAGACTGTAGAGGCCTGGATCTAGGTGTGATGGAAATTCATTTTTAGTAAAGGGCTAGGTATAATAATGTCTCGCCTTTCTTAGTTCAGAAATTTTTTTACTCCCAACATTATATCTCCAGTTGGGATCACGTGCTCTCCATATCACGCTAAGCCCAAACTAAACTAACGTTCAGCAATCCACCTCAACCTCGGCCCAACATCCATCCAGCCCTAATCCCATCTCACGCTATAAGAACATCCACACTTCAAATCAACACCCCCAGCACCCTCATTCTTTCCCCCTCCCCTTCCCCACCCCCATGTCCTTCCTCCTCCACGGCTTCACCACCATGGGCTGGCTCGACAAAATCCCGCGCGCCCGCAACCTCTACATTGGCGGCCTACACGCCCTCTACCGCGCAAACCTGATCCAAAAAGCCGGAATAACGCACGTGCTCTCGGTCATAGACTACGACCCTCTACTTTCGGAAAAAGAGCAACTCGCACATCTAAAGCACTTCCACATCCGCGCCGAGGACAACCCGAACGAAGATCTACTTCGGTATTTTGGCGCTGCGAATGCATTTATTGAGGCGGGGTTGAGGGGAGAGGGAGAAGGAGGTGGTGGTGTATTCATCCATTGCGCGATGGGGAAGTCGCGATCGGCTACGCTGGCTATTGGGTATCTGATGTGGAAGTTTCGTCGCACGCCTGCAGAAGCGCTCGAGCAGGTGCGTGAGGGGCGTCCTGTTTGTGATCCGAATCCTGGGTTTAAGGAGCAGTTGGAGGTGTATTATCGGATGTTGAGAGCTGGGGATGGAGGGGAGGCGGAGCGGATCTATGAGGCGTGGAGGAAGGAGAGGTTTTTGGGGACGTGGTGGGAGTGGGAGGCTAGAGCGGGGAAGAGGGCTGTGGGGAAGTTGTGATTTATTCACCTATCAAGCTGCTTCTTTATTTTAGAGGTGGGGCTCTCTACCGAACTGGGTACAGTCTTCACGGTCTTGTTATAAGCTCAGGCAAAGCTTTGCAAGATGCTTGCCAGCGATCGATCCCCGTCCGAACTGGTTAGATCTGAAGTTTTGGGGGGCTCATCGAAGCGCTATTTGAAAGCTATGAGTAGAGGGATCTATAAACAGGAAACTACTGCTTACCTGAGGCTTCCAGAGATGGGTGCATAGAAAGGGTCTACAGGTAACGATCCCAGGATCAAAAAATTCTTAACTCGGAGACCTGCGTCGACGTTTCTTGAGGCTTAGAATTCGCAAAAGCTGGAGACAGGGGAAAAGAAAACGAACACCATTTTGGCTATCTTGAGTGCGGGAAAACCTTTGAATCTGTATGTTTAGTTTATATTTTGAGGGACGGTAAATAGGTAGGTACTAATTAACTACTTCAGACAGAACTGCGTTTAGACTTCTCAAGACGATGAAGTAGAAGAGGAGCACATCATCCATTGAAACTCATGTCGAGCAAGCTCAAGAGAGCACTTAGACTAGGATTCGTCTAACTAGGATTACATTTATTCCCTGCTTACCTCACAATGTAAGGGCACCTCCAATCCGCGGAAAGACCCAAATACTTATTTCCATCAACACGCTCTGTAGCATCCAGAACGAATCTAGACTATTGTGCATACAACTCCTCTAGAGCGCAGATAAATCAGGTCTCAGTCTGATGCGACACCATTTGAGGAATCAAGGCAGATGTGACCGAGCGAGTAAAGGACGCGTCGTTAAGGTCACCCTTTAAGGTGAATTGTATTCAAGAATACATGGTATCACATCACGCGTGAGGGCTGAGATAAACCACCTCGGAACCGTGCTGGCCGATTTTCACTGCTCGCAGAGGTTGTGCAAGCGCCATATTTATTTATGGATTCGAGAAATGACGAGTTAGGTTCTCGGGAGCCGGCGATGTGAAATCCATCATTAGATCGCCTTGATCAGATGGGCAGCGGCTGGGTTGGCAAACATTGATTATTCAATGTGGATGGATGAGCCTGAGATACAGATCAGCCTTCTGCGCACATGACAACAAGCATCTAGATGACGCTTACTCTAACCTAGGCACCTATATTTCGGCACGATCTTCAAGTTTATCCAAAGAAACGGACGCTTGCATGATCGTAATGGTACCGTACAGTGGCATGGAGGAGATTTCTTCAAGGAAGAACTAGATCTCTCATCATGTTAACGAGATCGGCTGCTTTGAAAGGCTTTTCCATCACACGATCCTGAGTATCATTAGCCAGATTGCACGACCAAATACATGTATAGCATGAACACATGAGAGTACTTACTGCTCCAGCCTTCATAGCAATCTCGACCTGTTCCTTGCGGACGTTTGCTGTGACGGCAATGATTGGCAGGGGGATTGGGATTAATCCTTTTTCTTGCCGGATGCGGATCTCTCTCGTCGCCGATATGCCATCCATGATGGGCATTTGCATATCCATAAGGACAACGTCGAATCTCTTCTCATTGATCAGAGCCAGGGCTTCGAGGCCATGGTTGGCGACTTCAATATGGCAGTTGGCTTTTTTCAACTGCTTCCCAAGGACTTTTTGGTTGATGACGTTGTCCTCAACCAAGAGGACCCGCAGTTGACTAGAACGTGATTTGCCGTTCACCATTGGCCGAGGCTGATCATTGTCGGCTCGCTCCGTTGTTCTTCTGGACTTGATATAGAAGCCGAAAGTGCTCCCTTGACCGGGCTTAGATGCGACACCAATCTCACCGCCTTGCTTTTCCGTGAGTTCCTTGGAAATGAATAACCCCAAGCCAGATCCTCCGTATTTGATGTGAGTTTTCTTGTTGGCTTGTCGAAAACGCTCGAACACTTTTCCGATTTCATCTGCGTCCATACCGATGCCTGTGTCGGACACCGTGAAGGCCAGAAATATTGGTGCTCCATCTCCCCACTCTGGGCTCTCCGTTACATCCGATATCAGGTTCCCGTTGGGGGCCCAGAACATGTCTTGAGGGAAGGCGCTCCTAGGATCTTCAGTGGCAGCACTGTACCGAATTTCAATCTTTCGTTCACTCTCTGTTTTCACGAATTTGATAGCATTCGTCAACAAATTGATAAAGACTTGCGTGACGCGAGAAGGGTCGAAATAAAGATGATCGATCTGGAGATTGGAAAATGAGGCATCGGCCACGATCTTTGCCGTGATTTGGTTTGACTTGAGCTCCGCATCGAATATTGAGGTGATAGACTCGACCAATCTGGCAGGTCGAACTGAGCTAGGTGTTACGGATAACAACATTGAATCTAGTTTGCTTAACGTGAGCACATCATCGATAATGCGCTTCTGGTGGTTGGCGCATTGCAAGATAACGTCCGCCGAGGCAATGTTCTCACGCCAGGCGTTGAGAATAGGGCTAGGAATATCCGAGTACTTCAAGGTACATTCTTCTAAGGTCTGGCTTATGCTATCCGCGCAATGGACGATAGCTGATAGAGGGTTTCTCATCTCGTGAGACACCACATCGATGAATGCTTCCTGCTGTCGTTTGGCGTCTCTGGCATCTTGTGCGAGCTTGGCTTGCCAAGATTCAGCCCATTTCAGTCTGCTGATGTCAGTCGTGCAAGCCATGATTGACTTGATCTCGCCACGTTCCTTGTATGGAAAGGCAAGGAGTTGGATTTGAGATGGCTCCGGATTCCCAACTGGGGATGTGTAAAGCTTCTTTAACCGGAGCTCGGCGCTGACGTGCTCCGCACCAGCAAGCAGCTCGCGCCAAGCTTCTTCTGCTTTTCCCTGATCTTCTTCCTGTGCAGGCGTAAGCATGAGGTTTGGGCACGCCACTGAGCACGGAACCTTACCAGATAAACGTCGAAGAATGAGAAATCCTGTCGGCCCTCTGTTTCGGACTGTCCGCACAGGACGTAATACTGTTTATTGGCCCACATGATTCGACCATCAAGTGAAAGGTGAACGGTCCCCACCGATGCATGTTCGATGAGATGCCGAATCTTCATGTCGCTGAATGCAAGGTCGTTTTCCAGCTGTGCCTGTCTCTTTCTCGATTCTTCGGCATTCACGGCTGCTGCAATCTCGCCTAGAAGCATGCGCCCCAAGTCCCTCACAAATTGTTGACAGCTTTCGTCAAACGGTCGGCAAGGATTCGCTCCAATAATGAGGAAGCCGTATGTCCTGGAAGGGTTTGCAATGGGTATTATCGCAATCTCGTCGGCAGGGATACCGAACCCCTTCCAGTCAACGTTTTCGAACCGCTCATCTCGCTTGATTATGAACAAGTCAGACCCCGCTCTGCGACATTCGGGAATGAGCCCTTGTGAGCTTTCGATCTTCTGGCCGTCCGCAAGTAGAGCATGTCCCTCGGGAACTCCAATCTGGCCTTTGATGCGCAAGATGATGCTTCCAGGGCAGGATTCTTCATCAGCCTCGTACAGTATCGCCATTGGTATATCCTTGCCATCCGTTTCGAGGGAGTTTATGATGTGGGACCAGACGTGTTCCGCGACAACGGTGGGCGCGGATGCTAAGAGGTTTAGCAGGGAGGTTCTCCGTTCAGCCAATTTTTGACTGGTGACTTCGAAAACAGCATTGTAGATGCCCTCGGGGGCACCGTTGCTGTCAGCGCCGAGTGGCACGAAATTGCCTGTGAAGAAAGCTCTAGACAAGTCAGTCGTTGCCGAGGGATAGGTGCGGCTTGGGGATAACTCACTCTTCACGTCGGCCCCAACGTTCCAGCATCTGAGCTTCGGATGATGAAAGAGCTTGACCGATTTTTGTTTCCTTGGCCTTGTCGAAGTATGGCAGCATGCTTTCGATGAGATCTGGATAGCCGTCTCGAAAGGTAGAGCCCATAAGCGTTGGGTGGGCATGGGCGGCAAGAGGCACGTAGCCTTCGTTGTATATTGCGACGGCATCGGGCCCCCTAGATCCGAGTCAACTGTGAGAACAACAATGGCGGAATGCGTTTGCAGAGAGACTCACCACCACAAACACGCGGGGCGAGTGTCTGCGAAGAGCATGCGGGTGAAGAGGCGGAGATTGGTCGTCCATTGGTTCAAGGGACCAAGCAGGGTGTTGGACCAGTCCGTCTCTCTGAAGAACCTGACATGGTCTGTTTTGGGGAGCTGGTCTGTCCAGTCGTGGTCGCAGTCGTGGGCAGGCGGCGGGAGAGGAGTACGAGTGGTGGGAGCGGCGACTATTACATCACCGCTTGGGAAGGGTTTCTGCATGGCACGCGTAAAGATGGCAAGGCATTTTGCTCATAATAGCATGGTTGGAATGGGAATTTCAAACAAGAATACGGGCGGAATGAAGGATGGAGAAGTGAAGACGCCGTGGGAGGCGTAGAGAGAAGGACTAGCAATTGATACTCTCCTCTTAGGGCCGGCAGTTAACTGTCATAAAGCCTGGACTCTTGGCACGCGCACCTCCTCGGCTTTTCTCCGGCGTTTCATCAACAGCCATTAACATTCACTGTTGCATCTTGCTATCATTCTCGTCCGTCGCATCCCATTGCTTCTGCTCATATCGGCTGAACACTGCGCTGCAAACCCCTCAATCTTCCTTACCGTTTGGCGCATCATCAGTTGGTCGAGCGCATGCGGCCACAATCATTTCTCACCTACCGTCTCACCACGTCACATACGTTTACTATCCTATCATTGACTCGCATGACATGCCTAGTTTTGCTTTGTAAATGCCGAAGTTTCTATGTGATGAAAGATTGCATATTCGATGCACCGATGACCCATTGGAATTCCAAGCGTTAATCTAAGGTTGCTGGACGACTCGTAACTTCTCACCTTCGACATCTAACCACGACACACATCCACAGCGTCACCACGAAGACAAACACACAAACAGCTTTTGCACTTCGAACGGTGATCTCCTGCGACCCTCTCACCTACCGTAAATTACAGCCTCCATCATCCCAGTACGCCCACGCCTCAGTCCTTTCCACCCTTCCCTTCAAGCGCTTCTCCACTGATTTTGAAAGAGCTTTATCCCTAGGCCTCGGAAAGGGCGCAGCTCTGGCTCTAGAAGCATCGTCTTTTCTCCGCAGTTTCTACCTTGGATGGTGCCTGAAGCCGGGGGCTGGGTAAGCATATAATGTTCAAATGAGATGAATGAATCTCAGCACCAAGCATCTATAAGTGTTGATGATGATGCTTATTTTTAGCTAGATAGATAGTTATCAAAAACTCTTGTCATGGCTAGTACGCCACACGAATATAGTCTGACTACTACCTAGAAAAGGAGTTTGATTAAGCTCAACCACGCGTAAGCGGTGATTAGGTCCAGGATTGGGCGAGCTGGGGTTCTAGAGATTCGAGAAATGTGGGTAGGGGGACGGAGAGATTTGGTTTTGTAAGGCGAGGAGAGGGATTAGGTCTGGATATGGAGGGAGGGATGAAGGGTTATTGAAGAAGACGGGGGGCGAGCCGGTTTGGAGGGCCATGCCTATATCGCACCTACGCGTGACAGTCAAGATCTCGACACGTAGAAACCCATGACAAGCGGCGAGTTTCGTACCTAAGTATCTCGATCAAAAGCTTCGGGTTCTCCCTAAAAGTACTCACACCTCCTCTCAAACCAACATTCTTATAAAGCCCTTCCATATGATGCCCAGCAGACCTATGATCACCCGTCCAATGCGCATGTCCCGCGATCCCCATCACAGCAGCTACAGTCGTGTTAGAAAGTCTCACCTGATCATCGGCACACGCGAATCTCTCGCGCAGCAGCCTGAGCGTTGCCACAAAATGCGGTAGGGTCCGCTGCATAACGGGGGCGGTTCTGCGGCGCTGGATTGCATCGAGGTAGTACTGCGAAGTCAATATCATGGCGTGCAGGTAGGCCCGCGTCGAGTACGAGGGGTGCTATCCATGACTCGGCGCGGCGCTCAAAGTGGATGCAGGGTTCTAGCGGGAAGATGATTTGCTTGGCTATGGACGAGACTGGTGTCATGGTGGGATGAGCCGATTCGCAGAGTAGATATTCTATAGATGAAGAGGATCTACTCACACTGCAGAACCACTTCGACCGTCCCGGGCTCTACGGCATCGGCAAAATGGACGGTGGATACACCGATCCGAATTTGCGGGGAATCGTGACCGGGAGGATGGGCTGAGACGCCGTGATGGAGAAGTCTCCATCAGGGCGTGATGCACTCGGGGGTAATACGACAGAGCTTGATGATTTTGATGCGTCTTGAACCTGCTTTGATTCTCTCTTCCGCCGGGGCAGGATCTTCCCCCGATTCTTGCCCATCATCACATGGCTCCTGATGAACTTTCGCAACCCGGGATCGGGCTTTTCCACACTGGTCGACACCACGAAATGTAGGCCTGCTGTTTCTTTAGAAGACAAGCTATGTAGGATTTCGGTCGATGGAAATGGAAATCGAGTATCTTGTCTACCCTGCTATGGGACTTTCTCACCTGGGGGCTTAGTGCTAGCCATGTTATGCGGCATACGCCGGAATCGGCATAGTCTGGCAGGTAACAGCTAAATGACTGAAAAGGAACAGATAGATGGGCGGAGTAAGGAAAAAGTGGAAAGTAGGAAACAGGGGAGTGGAATGGCGAAGAAAAAGCTGAACGTTAAGGATGTCTGCGGGAAACGAGATTGTTTGCCGTCTTAGGGATAGTTCCACAACGGATCCTACCCTTGAAAAAAGGCGCAGTCTAAACTCCAGGAGCTATGCTTAGAACGGCATATAATCTGTGATCAGCCGCATTTATTGGACCGGGTTCGGCATGCAGGATGCGTCCGTGGCGTACTGCATGTGAGATGGCTTGGCGGATTAGTTGGCCCCTAGACGTATATAGGGTGGACTGAGGTAGCCACAGTACATATAGCAAGAAGAGGGAATATTACTATTGCATCAGAAGCTCGCATCTCAATCTCATCCCTCTTCTAAGAAGCAAGGACCATAGCAGTCAATTCAGCTTCATCACCATGGTCGGTTCAAAAGATCTCCAGCCCTCAACGATTCCATTCTTCCCCAACGTCTTCTTCAACAATCAATTCTGCGCAAAGCCGCAATGGCCTGCCCTAAACACAAATCTCTCGGGCAGGACAGCCATCACTACCGGAGGCAATACCGGGCTCGGCTATGAGGCCGCGGTCCAAATCCTAGGCCTCAAACTCTCCCAGTTGATCCTCGCAGTGCGTTCGCCAGAGAAGGGAGAAGCAGCCGTCGCTCAGCTCCACCAGCTCTACCCTCAAGCCAGCATCGAGGTCTGGCAACTGGAAATGAGTTCATACGACTCCGTTCAAGCATTTACCCGCCGCGTTGCCACCCAGTTATCGCGAATTGATATTGTTATTCTCAATGCCGGCGTTATCAGGCTTGATTTCAGCCTAGTAAAGAGCACCGGCCACGAGGAGACTCTGCAGGTGAACTACCTCTCCACCATGCTCCTCGCCATTCTTCTCTTCCCAATCCTTAAATCTAAGGGTCCACGAGACTGTCAGCCTGCGCGCCTGACAATCGTGAGTGCGGCACTGACACTGGCGGCCAAGTTCCCCAATAGAGACGCAAACCCCCTGCTACCGTCCTTCGATGATCGATCCACAAGAACACTACCATTCGTCTAAGCTGCTGGCGCATATGGTCCTCTGGAAACTGGTTGACTACGTCTCGGCCGACGATGTCATCGTTAACCTTGCTGACCCGACCTGGTGTAAGGGGACTGAGCTGTCGCGGGAGGCGAAGGGCGGGATGAAGGTCGGTGTTAAGATTTTTGGTGCTCTTACTGGGAGGACGAAGCGGGTGGGTACGTCGTGCTTTGTTGATGCTGTGGTGAATAAGGGGAAGGAGTCGCATGGGTGCTTTCTTATGAGTTGGCTGATCCATCCGTAAGTTTCTCTTGTCTCTCCATCCGCTCCGTTCCTTCGCCAATACCTCGAGTAGATTCGCCGCCTTGTTGTATATGCCCGAGGGCAAGGTTATAACGGAACGGGTGTGGGAGGAAACACTGGCCGAGCTTGATTTCCCTGGTGCTCGGGCGATTGTGGATTCCATGAGAGCATGATGGAGCTTGACGCTACGAAGACTATACTTTATGTGTATGTACGAGGAGACATCGACAACGGCTTGCGGACATGACGCAAAAATGAATTGATCGCGGCTATTGAGGGAAGGTCGCTAGATAGATACATGAATGCAGACTGTACTTTTAGCCATGAGTTCCTAAGCTGCAGATGAGACCACGAGGCGATGGGTGTAGTAGAGCGTCGAGTTGAACGAATTGAACGAGATATAGATGAAGATGATCTGGTCGGCGATGCTAATATAATGTGTGTCAAGACTTGCCTGAGGGCCCCGGAACGCGACAGGAATGCGAACGCGGATACAAGGCTCCGACCAGGTCGCTCATATTAAACCCCATCGAAGTTGATATCGTTTCGTGCAGTGCGATGTGGCTCTGGAGGAGCAAGCGGAGAGGCACATGAAGATTTGCGGAGACCTTTGGGGATGCATTGCGGCCTCAGGCACCGAGAAACACCTTCCTAATGCGGTAACTCTTCAAAAAGTATTGATTACTGAAAGAAAAAGTGCGACGTTTCGAGGTGCGAGGGTGGCGCTAGCATTTAGCGCTGTCTTGGCTGTGGGTCCGGCACGTGCCTGAATAGTACAATTACCGTTTTTGGAACAGGTGAAGCAGTGAATGAGCGGCATGGTTCCGCGGAAGGTTTGTTTGAGGGGATGGAGGTTACGAAAATGGACATTCCGAGTATTAACACGGTCTGCGCTTCCAAATTAGACCAAGGCAGGGAGGAGAGAATTATGGGATGTTATTGATTGGAATACGAGAGTCGGAAGGGAAATTGGAAGAGAGGAAGGGCACGTCTGAAAACAACAATGCAATAGATCAGTACTTGATGAAATAGGATATTGAATTCATCCCAAGTAACTACGCTGAAGGATTCGCTATGTTCATCCCAGCTATCTTACTTATCGTACAAGCTGTGCTACCTTCGGCGAGATCCGTGGTCAGAATTTGTGACTTAATGAAATCGCATGGCGTAGAAGACGTTGATGACGAGCGGTTACCTGGCATTCCTTTTGCGGTAACCCTCAAATCTAGGTCCGCTCGCCTTGCAAATCCTCAGTTATTCGCTACGCGCAGCGTGCAAGCTCTCCAGTAGTAGACTTCACCTTAGTACGCAGTATAGTTACTCGCCGTGTTGGCATCGTTTCCTTCTGCTTTCCTACCTTTATCCGCCCAATTTTCCATCCAATGTCGTCAGGTGGAATGCGGGGGCTAAAGAAGCGCATGGTATGGGGCAATTCCTATCATCAGGAATACTGGAGACTCTGGAGTCGCACGGTAGAATGAGTGACTTTAGAGTTCGAATCTTTTGTTGGCAATGAATGTTGTGCCTTCTAAGGCTGCATCGGCGGCGACCGCAAGGCGGTTCAATGTACGAGGATTCGAACATGACGGATTTTCCGATCAAGGTGTCACCATCCAAGTCAATGACAGTTAGGGCAAATGCAACCTTCTGGAACGAGCGGTGGGGACCAAAATCGGATCATTCACAGCATCGCGACATTGAAAAACGTAAAAGAAAAGAACATATTAGGGGCAATTAAGTAAAACAGAGAGAGAGAGATGAAATGCATAAGAAAACGCTGGCGATGCATGAGAAACAAGTCGAGGTACCTTCCCGGTTATGTATTGTTGAGACGAAGATGCAACTCTGGCCGTCGTGAGGTTGAAACCGGGCCTGTTTGAGTAGCCTCACACCAAGACCGTTGCAGCAAGCCATCTCCGCACGACGAAAACGATCTCTGAATGGAAGGAGAGAAGCGTTCCCTCAAACAACACCAAACTGCAAACGCATTGAAGGCGACATCCGAAAATATTGCGATCATGGGCTTCCCGTCGTGATTTGCAGATGACGGCGGACCGATGGTGGTGAAGTTGGAGTGATGAGGCAAATTTGAGGGAGATGGAAGAACCATTCGCCGGATTCCTTGGCGCCGGCCCTTTGCCCCTGATCGACGCCACAACCCCACAGCTCGGCATCCTTCCAGCTTTCATTCACCTCTTCGTGTTCCATCCTCACCACCATGCAAGCCTTCGCACTGATCTTCCTAGCCGCGGGCAAACCAAACGCATAATAAAACTATCCCAATTCATGGCATAGGAAGCCACCTCAATTAGACATCTCCACCACTCAACGGCCTCTGTTCAATGCCCTTAGCCCCATTCGCAAACATCCTCAGCTTCAAACAATTATTCCCATCGTCAAATGTGACGTCCCACGATCGACCACCCGCAATCCTCCTTTAAGGTAACATTCGCGATGCCTTTCCAGCTGAATAGTCCGAATACCACGTGCTGTGCCGCCTCCCCAGACTGACAACCTGAGGCGAGAGCGCCCTGGCCTAACTTGAGACGAGGTGTCAAACATGCACCCCTAAGGCCATACCACGAATCCGGTAAGAGGTTGATCCACTCTCATACCAAACCCCGGACTTTGCCACTGTGAATAGATTCGTGCATCATCGGTAAAATGGTATAAGTACATTTCTAGTCGCCGCTGTGATGTCCTGCATAGCTTCACAAGCTTCCAAGGTTCTTCAACTACCCTTCTCACATTCTCTTCTTTAAATTTTATTCATTCTTCTATACTAGCCTTCCTAGTGAAGAGCATTTGGCCGGTCCTTACGTTCTGTGTAAACTTATTCTATTCAAGCCTTCCTTTAAGGTTACTTTTTTCTAACCAATTCATTCTCTTCCGATACTAAAAATGGCCCCTCTCTCCAAGATCGCCTTGATCCTTAACCGTACGTCAAACTTCTCATTTCAACCTTTTGCCAACTTCAAAATGCCCTTCCACCTCTAACACAACATCAATCTTCATAATAACATCAACCAGTCTCCCTCCTCACAACCTTCGCTACCGCCTCGACCCCCCGCCAACGCGTCGCTGTCGTTCCTTCTCGCGATCAGCTCTTCGGCCGCGCGGGAACCCAGTTTATCACCGGAGCATGCACATCAGACGCAGACTGCGCGTCCGGCTGCTGCGGATTCAAATCCGGAAAATGTGCGGGACCCGTGATAGCGCAAGAACGAGATGGCGGCTGCGGATTCGGCGACGCCCAGCCCAACAATAATGCCGCAGTCGCATTAGGATTCACACAAGCAGCGCCTGGCGTAGCGGCCGCAACTGCGACTGCACAAGCACAAGCCGCTGCCGCCTCTCCAACTGCGGCTTCCAATAATGGAAATGTCGGGACAGGGACGCAGTTCATCACGGGCCCTTGTACAAGTGACGCAGATTGTGCGTCTGGATGTTGTGGATTCAAGTCAGGCAAATGCGCTGGTGCCATCGTAGCTCAAGAAAGAGACGGAGGATGTGGTTTCGGAGACGCAGAACCAAATGCTAGTGCAGCCATCGCTCTCGGCTTCCAACCAACCTCAGCCGCCGCCGCTCAAGCTACTGTTGCCGCCGCCGCCGCTTCTGCTCCTGCGGCAAGTGCTCCTGCTGGGAATAACGGCAATGTTGGCACAGGTACTCAGTTCATAACTGGCCCTTGTACGAGTGATGCGGATTGTGCATCTGGCTGTTGTGGCTTCAAGTCGGGCAAGTGTGCTGGTGCTGTTGTGGCGCAGGAGAGGGATGGAGGATGTGGGTTTGGGGATGCTAGTCCGAATGCTAGTGCAGCTATTGCGCTGGGGTTTCAGCCGACGGCTACGGCTGCGGCTTAGACGACTAGCCAATGCGAACTCGATGAGGATGTGAGTGAGTTGATATAGGTTTATTTGTATTCTTTTCTGGGCCTTCAGCTAGAGGTCTGATGGGTTGGTTGGGTTGGGGTTCGGATGTCTTATACTAGCATCGCATTCAAGGTGTTCTATCCAAAACAACATTTATACTATCAACAAATCAGCAGTGTCGCAGCTTTAACTTCAACTTCAAGACGGCCCATCTACCATTCGTTCTCCTAGCTCCTCCCATGCTCTCGTCCTTTCTATCGTAACATCAACCGTCCTTTCTATCGAATTATCCAAATGCATCCAAACTTCGATAATTTGTCAAGAAAAGCTTGCATTTCAGGAGGGACAATCTCTGCTACGCGATTCAAGCCTCTTCATTTCTGAGTTAGATCCTTCCAACTAGATATTTCTCCAAACTCCCTTCCAGGAAAAAAGCCATCCCCATCACGTCTCCTTAGCCCACTGCTTCCCACTCCAAAGCCCCCCGGTCGTCCACAACCAATAATCCCGCCCCTTAATCAACCACACCAGAAAACTCGGCAACCGATACCCCATCGCCGCCCCAACCCCTTTACTCTTCCCAACCGGCACCATCTGCGTCTCGCGCGTATCCTCCTTGAACACGCGATCATCGCTAACATCGCTCTCCCCTTTCCCAGAAGCCAGCAATAAATCGCGCTTGATATTTGCGCAGACAACAAGAATCGCTTCTAGAATGAGATGGATGGCCGGGTGGGCGTAGGATGCTACGTCGCCGATGGCGTAGATGCGTGGACCGGCTTTCTCGACGCGGAGGGTGGAGGCATTTGTGTCGATGCGGTTATCGCGCGTTAGAAGTGCTGAGGGAACGAAACTGGTGTTTGGTCTTGTGCCCGTCACGGGGACGTAGAGATCGGCGTCCAGCGTTTTCCCATCATCAAGCGTCAGCGTTGCTTTCATCGCAACGCTGTCCATTCCTGCGCCCTGTGGCTCCACGGTTCTGACACGTGCGTTCTTGAGAACTGTCACGCCGACTTGGGCGAGGTATCCTTCGGCCTTTTTCGCAAGAGAGGGACGGAGAGCGGGCAGAATCTTGGAGTCGGAGCTTACGACTGTGATGGGGACTTTTGGGTTTGATAGTTTCGAGCTGAACCAGTCGGCACGGCCGTTGAGATATTCGCCTAGCTCGCCAGCGGTTTCGATACCTGCGGGACCGCCGCCGGCGATGACGATGCTTTTGGCGGTTGGTAGTGCTTTTCGAAATGCGGACCAATTCTGTCGTAGGAATTCGACGTCGCGGTTTAGACCAAGTAGAGGAGAAGTCGTAGATGCGTCTGTAGCGATAACTAGCGCGTGGAAATCGATTCTCTCGGTGTCGCTCGTCGTTAAGGTGATGGAGACGGTTCGATTGGTGTGGTCAAGTTCTGTCACTGTGCCATGAATGAAGCGGAAGCTGCCGTTGGGATATTGCTCGAATGCTTTCGGGATGTTGACGAAGAGTTTCTCTTGCGGGAACATGTCGTCCGATATCAGAGCGCGAGGACAAGCCGGTCGGCACATGGCTTGAGATGAGGCGCTGACGATGATGACTTGGTACGATGCTTTGTCGGGCAATTGGGGGAAAACATGTTTGAGAAGATGTTGGGCAGTAGATGCACCGCCGTAGGAATCACCGAGGACGACGATGTTCTTTTGAGATGCTGGGGCGGTGTTCTCCGCCATCTTTCACGCCAGGACTAGAAATGACCGGTGTTTTTGGTTGGATACCTGCATAACAAAGGCTAAAGACATCAAGATCAAGAAAATATGGGATAGTGATGGACGGTCGAGAGATAGTCTGAGTAATCCACCAGGCTGAGTTTTGTATGGTGCTCGATACGTGGGCTCGGACGGCGAACGGGCAAGGTCGGACGGACAAATTAAAAAAGAAAACAACATGAAGGTGCTTTCTCGTACCAGCAAATTCCTCGTACAACCTCAACGTGTACAGTTGAATAAGCGCAGTTGTACATATTGCGTCCGTCATAGATTGAGAAGGTACCCAGACGAATATTTGAGCCACGTGCTTCCTGCATCACGTGGCTCTAGCACAATAACAAGCCGATTCTTATATTAACATAAGAAGAGCGAGGCAACTATAAGTCGAAAGCATAAAAGTGAGGAGAGTATTTCATAGTATCTACTCTATTCCAAAAAAGTAATTAGTTCAGCAAGCCTTTCATAATTCTTGAATGTGGCATGGGAGGTCATCGGAATAAGTATTAAATTCTGGGTGGGAATCCACCTCTAGGCGGAACTGGTTGGGTCTTTCGGTCTAGACCTAGATCCTCTAGGACCACGTGAATCATTGTCAAATGCTCGGTTCTTCGAGTCCTTGTGGTGCAGTCTTTTTATGGCCAGGTGCCACGACCGATTGTGTGACGGTGTTTGATACGAATGTCGATGCTGAATACGTTTCTCTCCGAGAAGTCCTCGTGGTAGATGCGCGCAGTTAGCGTTCCGTTGGAGCCATCAGCAAAATGAATATAATCTCTGAGTCCCCGTTTCAGATCTGTCTGGTCATTTCTCTTGTAGTTACGCCAGATCTGAGGCAGTTCGGCGACCGTGTAGTTATGCCAAACCTTCGGTAGGTCTGTGGCGGTTTCGGGCAAGTGAATTTTACACCAGGGCATGCCTCTTCTTCCACCCGTTAAATGTTGGCGGTGTTCAAAGCCGAAGATCAAGACGAATGAGCCTTGGTTTTGATTACTTGGAGGAGTACTTTGACTCTGGAATAACAGAACAGCCCACCAGCTTCCTTCCAGGGCATCATTGCGCTCCTGTGTTGATATTTTGATGAGTCCGCGATCTGGATTCCACGAATCCGGTGGATACACCTTGGTGAGGCGGTAGCCAGTTGATTGAAGATCAATGGTTCTGAGAAGAAAAACACAGGGATGCCGATAGTGATTGTGAGCTTGGTGTACAAAGAATTCTTCTACTAAATAAACGGTTCTCGGTGGTGGTTTAAGGCGTAAGAGCTGGGCTCGCGATATTTTCGGAAACGGCTCTGAAGTGTCATAGTTGATCGCATAGGGCTGCATGATTGCATATCGGTCCTTTCCATCAAGCGAATACAGAGGAAGAAGTAAGTTGTGGTCATAGTCGTCTTCCTCGTGGCATCGAAGAACCGCTATCTCAAAATCATCGCGTCCAATTTTGCTGAGTAGCCCAGCTTGCTGAAGAGACAAAATGGGGAAACTTATTCGCATGCCATAATTAGTTCGGGAGAATATATCCGTCTCAGTCTCCAAGAAGGGCATAATATTCGAGGAGAAAGCAAAATCCGCTACCTGGAGAGTCCAGGCGCCTCGAAGGGTGAATCCGTTTTCACAATTCCTTGTTTTAGAAACAAATATGGAATGATCCACAGATTTTTTCACGATTTCTTGCTGGAGTCTCATGAATGCTCTATTTCCTTCTCCATATAATAACGGCATGTTCACATTGAAGAGCCCAAACAAACAATAAGCCAGATCTTCAACCCTAGTTGTTTGACGTCCTGAAGCCCAAGACATACGTCGCGCGATACTTGTGGTGCGGATATTATATAACCTTTGATCAGGGTTATTTTCGTTGGATTCCAAGAACTCGCAGGGGATGCCAGTTCTTTCGGAGACTTCGACACATAAGTCTTTCCTTGTGCCGATTTCATTCCAATCTTGATCGAAAAAAAGTACGCTTGGAGGGGCGATAAGCTCTTGCAGAGTCCAGCCTCGAGTGAACCAACGGCACGATAGAAAGGCTGAATTCGGAGATTTGGCAACTGTAGCTGGTGGCACATCATCCAGGAAGGCAAAGCAGACTACTGCGTCCTTGTATATACGATACATTGAGTTTATTGCCTCGGACAACTCAGCGCTACTACTCTTGTCAATACAGCAAGTGTCAATCCAGACATATTTTAGCTTATAATGTAAAGCCTTTGCGCAGCTTTGCTGGAGCTTCGCATAGCCTAGGAGATGTGTTGCCTGGCCAGTCTCTAGAGCCTTGTAGGAGACTTCACCTGCCCGCCAGGTATGCGATAATACGGCATAAGGAGGGATTTCATCGTCCGTAAATTCACATAACTGAACTATCTTAGCATCGAGAAGATGCATGATCCTGTTTGAAGAGGTTGTGGAGGTGAGCGTATGTAGTATGAAAGCTAACAGCGTGAGGCTTACGAAGTGGGGTCTTTGAAAAAGCAATGAGGCTGAGCCGTATCCGCCCGAGCCACACCGGTGAGCTGAGGCTGTGCTTCAAGTAGCATTGTGATTGGCCACGGAGGCGAGTCTTTCTCCGGAAAGCTAGTGGATATTTGTGATACAATTATGAATAGCCAGGAGACAAAGATTGAACTGGAAAGGCGTGGGAAGTTTTCTGTTTTGTACTGACCATGAACACCTCCACTACATAGGCCTAGAAATCGTCATCGGTCCAAGAATTGCCTCGCGATACTGACACTCCTGCCTATAATCACCAGCACTTACAACATAAACACAGGATATAGGCATGTACGCTTACATGTAGAAACTCCATCTAGCCAAGGTTACTCGTAAGTAACTATAAACTAATAGTCATGTGCAGTATTTGGAATTGGATCTTTGGTATGTATAGACCTCCGTATCCTCGGAGGCTGCAGCGGAGACAAGCATTACCGCCGGTGCTAACAGGACTTTAGGGTTACGGCTTACTATAGGTGACCGCACGATAGATTTTGCTACGAATTGCAACCCCTCTAATATTCCTGTTGATGTATTGATCGGGCTTTTTTTACCCCAACAGCTTTCTCTTAGGATGACTACGGTCCCAAGACGCATGAGGGGTTTTTGTCAGCCGGCGGGAAGACTTCAAATATCCGTCAAATCCGCTATATACTGTCTAGTTTAGAATTTTACAAAGGATATAAATCTCTCCGGTTCTTTCATACCACCTTCATCTTTCAATCACCAGCTTACTTTTGGTCTTTCGTGCTCCGCCTAGCAATGTTCTCAACCAGATTTGTTGCTTTGTTAGTTCTCGCCCTTCTTTCCACCGCGAGCTCCGCGCCTTTTGGTGCTGACAAGAACACCCATTTGTTGTATCAATTTCCAAATGGGACATGGGTAGAGAACTTGGCGGTTCGAAGCAACAACCAGCTTCTGCTAACCACTCTAACACCGAATCTCTACACTCTCGATCCTGACAAGGCCGGTTCTCAGCCTGCCCTCATCTACAGCTTCCCAAACGCAACGGCCCTTTTTGGCATTGCCGAGATCGAACCCGACGTCTTCACCGTCATAGCGGGCAACTTTTCGCTCCAAAATGGTAATACCCCTGGCTCCTATTCTATATGGAAGGTCAAATACTCGTCCCGCAAGAACATCTCTAAGCCAGAGATCTCTCTTATCGCGCCTGCGCCTCAAGCTGCTTTTCTCAATGGAATGTGTGTGCTTCCAAAACTGCCAGGCAACGTCCTCCTCGGCGACATCGGCGCAGGTCAAATATTCCGGATGGACACCCAAACCGGCGCTATTTCCATTGCCGTACCATCTACCAACAGTCTGGTATCAGACGCGTTTAATCCCACCTTCGGCACGGTAGGCGTTGACGGCATCCACGTCCTTGGCGACGAGCTCTACGTCGCTAACGCCGGCAAAGCCTTCTTCGGAAAGATAAAAGTAAATCCCGATGGCAGTCCTGCGCCTGGCGCCGAGCCGGTGATCATCCAGAAAGCTGTCAACGGGACAGGGGAGGATGACTTTGCGCTCGATAGGAACGGAAATGCATTTCTGGTGACTGGAAGCGGAAACACGATTATTGAGGTTGGACCGGGCGGGAAGCAGCGCCTGATTGCCGGGAATATCAACTCGACAGAGATTGCGGAGCCGACCTCTGTGGCATTATCGAGAAGTGGGAAGGAAAAGAGGATGTTCGTCGTTACTGCGGGAGGTCAGGCGGCACCAGTGGATGGCGATGAGATTGTTGGGGGTCAGATACTTGCCATTGATCTCGCATGAGTCACTGCGCTACTCCCAATAGACAGCTACTTGAACCGCATTTTTACCGCAAGTTTTTCCCTCGTCCTTCTGATTAAATATTGTACAGTGAAGAAGAGTTTGGTATAGCTCAACCAGGCGCAAGCGGTGATTGTATTTAAAGCTCTCGTTTATGGTTGATTTCATTGAATGATGTAACGGTGTTTCTTTGATTTATGCTGTACAGTGTCAGCTTACACCAAAGTAGACAGTAGATAATAAACCTGGCTTCTCGTTCAAGGTCTGAGGTCTCAAGGATTCTCTCCTGCAAGGATATAAAGTGAATAAGCCTCGTATAGGAGGACTGATGTCTTCACCATACTACGTTGCTCGTTGAATCCACTACTGTAAAGGAATGGGGGCCAGCTCTGTGGAGTATTAGCATTGTGTCCCAATGCAATGTACCTTAAACTCAACACCATTGCCCGCACCTCACCCTGATACTAGCCCTCCCCAACTTCCAATAACTCGGTATAATCATATCAATGACTGTGATCTTAGAACTGCACGACTCTTATTTGTTTCAATTTAGTTAATTCAAATTGTGGATATCACACTTCTTGTTTAAACTCACTTCTTGTTTAAACGAATCTTATGTATGTGACTTGCATTTTAATAAGCGCAGCGTACATTAGCGCGACTTTCAAAGACGTAAAATCCAGGACGAGGTCGAACGCACTACAAGACGACTAAAATATATCAGTGGATCAAAACATGCTCATAATATGTGGTAATTTATTATATTTTAGCTTCCCTTGACGAAGAGCTTGGCGAAGCTCAACCGCGCGTAAGAGGTGATTGTTCTTAAGACTCTCATGCATAACTGACTTTATTGTCTATTGTAACGATGTTCCTCTAATTTTGCGTCCAATTCTCACTGGTTTAGCTTCCCTTTTCCTACCCAACCAACATCAGAAGGTTACGCAGACAACAATTATGATATTCGCTGAGGATAGATACCTCCTTATAACTATGATTCTAAGATCAATTGCTGTTCGTACACGGCAAGAAGAGCATTTGAGGTTGGTGCGCAGCTCCGTTTCGGATCTTTCTTGGACACTCGGCAAGATCGGGAAGCTGAGTCGCGCTACAGGAACGCCGACCACAACCTAATTTCGACCTTCTCGGTCTCATTCAATCTCTCTTCATCAACCTCCATTCATCCTCAACTTCTATCCATCTGTATCGGTTTTTGTTCTCGCTTTATATATTCGCTGGTTTCATTGTTTCGTATTACAAATCACATGTCTTTTCCAGCACGAGTGAGCCGCTGCACAAGGATGCCCTGGCATCAACGTACCGCCAGTATAAGCTTGATACAGAGTACGTCGCTGGATGGCTCGCGCAGACAGCCAAAGAATGCGGATACCAATCAACCCGCTCGCAGTCTCAGCCGCAAACGGCCCCCAGGTTGAAGGGAAAGGCTAGGAAACTTGCTCGTGAGGCAGCCAAATCCGATGCAAGTCCAGGCCCTAAATATGTCATCAACGCATCCGAGTTCGTTCCAATGGCGGAAACTATCGCGTCATTCGTGCCAAGCATACCCGTCAAACCAGCGTTAAAAAAGATGTTCACTCGCGCGATCAAAGCGCGAATGGAGGTTACGGATTGGTTTAGTTCAGGCCACGGGGATGAAGAGGATAAGGAGAGTGATCAGCGACATTTACATTTCATTGGCATACTAGTGAATGCTTTAGGAAAACTAGAACCATTGATGGCCAGAAGCGATCCCCCAAATATCCGTCGGATGAGAAGTGGAGTTGGTCCTAGAGGCGATGAAGCTCTGTCCTTGGAAAACAGATTTTCTGCACTGCCCATGAAAGATCCTGCGCACCTAGCAGATGATGATGATGAGATCAATGAAGAGGAATTGCAGGCTTTACCAACTGTCACGCCTGTAGAGATTGCACAAGATGAATCGGATATTGAAGACGAGTTCTTCTTTGCCATCGCGTCATTCCTCAAAGAGCTTCAAACTATCCGCGATTTTATTGGATCGTATTAGGCGGCCGAGTACGAAGAGGGTGGCTATGCTGAGGTCATCATTCCATCGCTCTTCACGAACACGGCTATTGACCTTGTGCGGCAAAAAGAGTATGAATTTGATCGAATACTTCGCCGACCTAGAAGATATCCTACCTCCACATTTCCAGTCTGGACACTACCGGCACTGCTTTATTATAACAAACATCAGAATTCTCACCAGATGTCTGTTGAACAAGCCGTGCTGCCTTCGTTTGCAGGATCGGAGACTTCAACTGGCAAAATCTGTGCTCACCAGGAGTTTTGCTTCTGGCCAGTATATTGTGGGCTTAAATACTATCTGCATTTGTCCAAATCCACGAAAGATGAGAAACCCTCAGTCGACCCAAATTTGTTTATACAGGAAGGCATTCATGACGCCGTCCCGAGAACTATTGCATGGGTCCAGGTCCTCCGTATTGCGATCTTGTCATCGAGGGCTTACTTCGCACAGGATGAAGTCATTCGTGGGATTAGACAAATGTTCGATACCGAGGAGATTCCTATCTGGGTATCATTTGGGATGCAGCTATTTCTTGACATTGAAGAGGCCTTAGGAGATTCATTTGAAAAGCCTTTTGACGGTCTCCAAGCACATTTGCGTAGCAGTCTTGAGAGATGGCAGGACCATCTGGATTATGTGGAGGCTGAGGGTACTACTCAAAAGCAAAAACTTTTCGACGATGGAACGAGCATTCTATTGCAGGACAGTAAGGACTTGGCTTTGGAAGATTCCTCTCTTTCCGATCATGACGCAAGGCTGCATGAAAGCCAACTCTTCTTCAAAAGAAATCCCCTGAGATGTGGCCTCATCGCGTATCTTCTCTACCTCCAACTACACGATGTGGGATTTCGTATGGAGAACTCCTACTCACAGATCTGCATGTTGGCCTACGTGTACGTGACAGGACGCATACTGTACCCTGATGCACCAAGGTGGCCGGATATGGAATTGGTCATCTACCGCCAGGATCCGGAGTATCTATTCTTTGGCGGCATACCCAAGTCAATTGATGAAGCGAATAGAAAGCTGGCTCTCGCATGCGGCATCCCCCTGGTCAGTTTAGCGAACAGTAGACGAACATCGCAAGCAGAATATAGAATCACAAACCGCCGCTTCTTCTCAGACCCCAGCTTTTTGTCCCAAGTGTTCATGAAAAGAATGATCGGACAGGCTTCGGAAACTGGCGAAGTCGATACTTTAGTCAGTCAGCTTGTTCGGCATTACGAGAGCGTTGATACCCGCCGCCGGGTAGTTAAACAACTCAATATGACGTCCACTTTTCTCGCGGAATATACAAAAATATATAAAAAGGTGCCAGATAAGAGTTTTGATGCTATCAAACTTCTCAAGGATCTGCCCCTTTGGCTGACTGCCGACGCTCCCGACCTGTACTTTGATTGGCAAAGGATGCACCGCATCTGCGCAAAAATCTGGTCTAAGGCCATCAATGTCTTGGAAAGAGACCCCGACTGGCATATTTCCGATGATCTCATAAATCGTGATGATCACAGGTATCCGATTTCTGTAGCTTTGGAAGCTTTGGATCAAGCGGCAGAGTCTGACAGGATCGTAGACAGGTCTAAAACCAGAGATCCTGCCCACCACGCGAAATATCTCCGCACGATATGGAGCATAATCCAGGAATCTATTCATATTAGACTTCCATCACAAGACACCTATCTGTGCTGGGTAGCTGATAGCTGCCTTAGAAATATGATAGATGTGGGCGGCCCGATCACAACTCTCGCGGCTTCTCGTCCTGCAAACTTTTTGGATCTTTATGAAAACTGGAGCGATAAAGATAGAGACGCAAGTCAAGTGGAGTATTCGGTGAAGATGGCAGTACAGGACAAGGAGGCAAGGGAAGCGGCTCGGAATAAGAGTGAACTCGAAGATGCTGGCATCACCAAGAAAATTGACGGCGAAGATAGGGTATAACAGCAAGAACATTTCACTAGTTTAGATATGACTTATATTTCCATGATTTTGAAGTAATGGCCAGCCGCATCTTATGATATCCTGGAACTGTGTTATATATCGAAAATCAAACGTGAGATTGTAGAAACACCGTTACATCAACCAATGAAATCAACCACAAATGAGAGCTTTAAACCTATTGACCGCTTACGCGTGGTTGAGCTTTACCAAACTCTTCTTCAATATTGAAAATATTCCCTTGCTGATAGGGCGTACAGAATAGGGATAGCGGGCCAAGATTCCCCCCGGAACAAAAAAAGTCCGCGAAGACGAGGTAACCACAGGAAAGAAAAAGATTTCAGTGTTTCCAGCACGATCACGAACCTTCTTCTGCCTACCTACAATCTCTGCCTCTCGACTTTGAACTGCCCAGGATAGCCATCCCACCGTGCGGGGGAAAAGAGCGACAGAAAACCATTAAAACATCCACGGACCCGGAAATAATGGCCACAATTGGCAGCCTATCAAGGTAGCTACACTTCCTAATCTTTGAATATCTCCCTCGTAGCGATCTTCTCTCCTTATCTTCGACAAGCCGGTACTATTCGCACCTTGCCAAGCCCATAATTTTTTCTGCCCTCAATCTCTCAGGAACTCCACAACCGAGCATTCCCAACGATGGATTGAACACTGAGCGCAAAGGCCGAAGCAAGGTTGTTGAATACGCGCATCTTGACAAGGCAATCGAAGAAGTGCTGCATTTGGCCCCTCTCGTGAGAACTTTGAAGTTCAGCCCAGCTTTCTACAGACCTGGTTAGTGTAGATCATGGGAAACTTTAGGGCTCATTTGCTGACTGATCAAGGATTCTGGGATGATTATCGCGGCTGGCTGCACATGATGCAGGAGGAAACGATGGAGGTTGAAACGATGCAGGAGGATCAAGAGCAGCTCGAAGATGGTTCAGGTCAAGAAACGCAACTTCGTGAGTCAACATGGCAGAGAGAAGAGCGCGAGAAAATTGAGGCGGCGGAAATTATCTGGAACCAGAAGATAGACGAGCAATCGGAGAAACGTGCGGCGGTCAACGAGGCGCTATCAACCCTACTTAAGAACATGAATAGACTGCAGCGAATTGAAGTGGAGAACTGTGATTTCCAGAATTTCGGGGGCTTTGAATTCCCGAGGTCAGTATGCATTCTTGAATGATGACCGGCCAAACTCCCACGAAGGCTGATGCAGAAAATAGCGGGGCTCTACATGCCGAAACCGATCCGCCATCCATACGTTGGTCCACTTTTCAGGACCTAGCAGAAGCACTTCAAGTCTCAAACAGGCATATAAAAGAACTATGTCTTCCTTTCATGAGCCCAATAGCCGATTCTACCGCACTTCGGCATGCATTTTCTGGATTAACCAGCTTGTGTGTTGGCTTTTCCCCGGCGTATACATTATCAGGCAATGCGGAGTCGATGCTTCGATCGTGTCGCCTCCTAGAGTGTACACAATCAACACTTCAGCATCTCAGCATGTCATTTGGTGACAATGGCGCGCCTGAAAAGGCACCTCACCGCCTGCATATTCTTAATAACCTCCTTTTCAAACCGGTCCCTGATCAATCCAGCGACAACCTTATTAGCTCCTTAACTGAACCACTCATTTTCCCCCGTCTTAAGACGCTGAAAATGACCTCGCTCGCCGTTTCGGGCTCTTCTCTCATGCATTTCCTCTCCCACGAACCTGCCATCACCGACATCTCGTTCCAATCCATATAGCTTGCCACCCCAGGCTGCACATGGTCGGAAGTCGCCGCATCGCTCCCAAGCTCCGTCAAAGCTTGGCGTATCTCGCAGGTAGGCTACGAACCGCAGCCCATACGGCTAAGAAATCGACTTCAGCATTGGTATCCGACGCGGGATCGTCTTCCGAGAGAATGTGGATGGCAGGTCTTCAAGCCGAAGAAACCACAAGAACATTCAGTAATCTATGAGGCGGAGTTCGAGAGGGTGGTTGAAGCTGAAGGTTAGACTGTTTTGAAGCTCAAAGGAAGGTCGCTGCATCGACCCCGAAGTCTAAAAACTTTACACATTGCCAAATATGTGGAAAGTTCGCATAATCATCAAAGACGGGTGACTTGGCATATTTCTCCTCGATTGCAAAGTTAGAAGCCTTATGATGTTTGGGTATTTTTTGAACATGTCCAGTAGAAAAGAGGATATATATAGAATACATATAGAAGAGCGGATCTCCCTACAGATTTTCTATACTTTTAGGAGATGTTGCGCTTCTAACTTTACCTTCTTCGACCCACCACTTTCACTCCAACGTTCCTTTTCTCTTCCTTCTTGACCGCCCAGACTCTCGATCACAGATGCGCCTTGAGCGGTTGGTTGTCGCGGAATCGCTTTGGCCAGATACCCTGCTTGCCGGGTGATAAGATGCCATTTGGATCCACGGCATCCTGTGCCAGCCAAGTCAATATCCGAGGTCTTCAAAGGATGGAAGGAGGAAATAGGAAGGGGTAGGGCGAACATACCTTCAATTTCTCGACAAATCTACGATAAGCGTGGTTATTGAAGTCATAGAGATCTGCGACCATATCTGCGAGACCACCAACATTAGCTTGTACTTTTCAGAGTCCGAGAGGAGGGGAGAGGACGAAAAGATCAACATACCCATGAAATTAACATGACTCCTATACTTCGAAAACCCCCTCTTCTTCCCCTCCCTAAAAAGCCCATTGAAGATATTATTCACCGCCCTCCGATGCCGCTCATCCCTCTTATCGAAAGTCATCATATTCACAAAAATAACATGGCGCTCATGCATGAAGAAATCACAAAACAAATCAAACCCCTCCTTCTCGCACACCCCCTTCGCCGTCGTGACCCACTCCAGTACCGTCTTTCCAGACGAAGGGATGATGGGCGAGTAATCGATATGAGCACCGAATCCGCCTTCTTTGGGAAGTCGATACTTCACCATGGGCAGGGACCAAAGACTCGGGATTCCAACGAAGAAGCCGCCGTGGGGATCGGGGATGGATGTTGCTTCGAGCAGGGCGCCGTTTTCGCCGGAGAAGATTTCGCCTCGGAGGCGGCCTTTGGGCGCTTTTTCGCTCACGATTTTCTTCAGTTCGTCGTAGTGGGCTTGGATGACGTTTTTGTGGCCGTAGAGGCCGAATTTCGCGCTCCAGTAGCCCATGTCGAGTTGCTTTTGCAGTTCTCGCAAGCGCCATTCCGGGATCGGACCGCCGCTTGGCCAGATTTCTTCGCGGCGTCCCATCATCCCGAGCCATTCGACTAGGTTGGAGACGTAGACTGTGTTTGGGAGAAGGCCGTCTCGCCGTAGTGGGCCGAAGACGTCCACGATTGTTTCGATGTCGTTGAAGTCGGGCATGTCGAAGGAGCAGGACATGTACGCGGGGGGTTGCGGCGTGAGCCAGACGCCCATTTTAGTTACGATGCCGAGATTACTTTGGAGGAAGAGCCCCTCGATTGAAGGGCCGAAAGTGAATTTGGAGAGATGTGCGGAGGGGGAGTTGGAGACAGCGAATTGGCCCGTTCGCACAATGTCGCCGTCTGCGAGGACGGCTTCAATGCCGACCATGTGTTGATGGTGGGATGCGGTGGGGGTGAAACCTGTGCCTCGATCGACGGTGTTGCCGACTACACTTCCCCATCCGAGGGAGGGCACACTAGGCCATACCTTGAGTTTGTGCTTCGCGCAATAGTCGTAGAGATCTGTGAATGTGACGCCGGGCTCGACGACGGCGTAGGAGTATTGTTCATTGACTTCAATGACTTTGTTCATGCGGTGCAGATCTAAAGCAATGGAGCCATTGACTCTGGGTGCCGGTCCGCCGTATCCAAGATTCTTGCCTCGGGAGAATGTCCAGAGGGGGATGCCGTATTTATTCGATACTCTCAAGATGCCTTTGAGTTGATCGACTGAGTCCGGGCTGCCAAACATGAGCTCCCTGTCATCGTCAAGGGGGACCCCGAAATCAGCTTACCATACAGCACCGCTTGGAACCCGTCTCTTTCCCTCTGCTTCCCACATCTCGTATGGGTCGATGTAATCCTCTATCGCCTTCCCCGTAAACACCGCGTCTTTCCCAACAACGGCCACATATTCGTCGATGGCTTTATCGAAGTCTGCCTGGCTGACGCCTGGTGGTAAAACAGGGTCCAACGGTGTCGTCAACGAGTCCGAAAAGAGGTTGCGATGCGTCTTCTGATACTCAGGATCCAGATATCGGTTTTCTGGATATTTTATCGAGCCCATTGCGAAGTTGTCCTAGCTGGTCTCCACCAGCAAAAAAGGCGACAAGAAAGAAATTGATGAAAGATGGTGAGAAGGGATTGGAGATGGAAGAATGCAAGGGTGGAGGTCTAGATTGACTTATGAAGCGGTCCTGGTTTCCCCATGGTCCACAGGTCCCTGCGTTGTCAGCGTTTGGACTTCCCCACATTGGGGTAAATGACCCCACATGCTAACCACAATGCCTTGAAGACCGTCCAGCTCACCTCGCAAACTCCTCTCCGATATTGCTTCTGGATATGCGAGAGGCGTATAAGAGCAGATTTGCGATGCAGCGAACTCTTCTACATGCAAGTCGATCAGTGATGCATCTCGGGCGGCTGGGTGGCTCTTGTCACGTGATATTGGGAATCCATAGACAGGAAACATAAGTGTGTCATGATTCAAGTTCAAGAAAACTTTGACAACGATGCACATATGCCTACTCTAGGGCCTGTCGCGTTTCATATTCGACACCTCCGAAACTGACGGTCCCGGAAGGCTTGGTCATGGTAGTCGGGGTGATGGAATGCTTACATTTTTGTAGATGGGAACTTCGCTCATAAACTCATGTCCGAATGCGTATACAGTCATCTTCCAACGCTCAGTGTTCATGTAACTCTCCGTGGGACCTGTCGGGCTCTTCCGCATTGGACTTTCGAGTTAGCTTGTCATGGCCATGGTCTCGCGTAGGACTCATGATTGCGCAACGGAATGCGAGTGGCAATAAACGATAGTTGCAATGAATTCGTTGATGTGATAGCCCGGTGTTTTTGGATGATATCATTGTTTTGGTGGTTTGTCGCGAATTCGACGCGTGTCACGTGCTGCGAAAAAAGTGAACTACGGAAACTACTGCCTTTACCTCATGCTTTAACACCTAACATTCCCATCTATTCCTTTTTCTCTAGTATCCATAATCAAGAGTGGAAAAATGTACAATTCGTTAGAGAAATGATCTTACTGAACCCCAGTTTCAATGGTGCGGGGAACCTTGTCTCCTATCAACCTCCATCATCACGCTCAACACTCCGAAGCAGACCGGCGAACTCTCTAGCAACTTCTTCCCTCAACGCCTATGGAAGAAATGAAGTGCCATCGCGTATACCAAGATGTCAATTCCTTCGAGGCTTACAGTTCGAGCAATTCTATGTTCGTCCTGCGTCCGGACCCAGGGGTTGCGGTCCGCCCGGCCGGATGCATGCATCATCCGAGATAAATACTCGGACACCCCGCTTTGAACACAACACTCGAAGAACCAAATGAACTCCTCTCGTGGCATTGAGCGCTAGATAGTTATAAGTCGTTGCTGCCATCAAAGCATCAGTACCAGCCATCCAAAACCCACTTCTCATCTCCAGACCCATATAAGACCATGAAAACCCTAGACGAGTGCGGGCAGCAGCTCAAAGTATCCGCCGAAGTACGCTTCCCCCCAAGCGGCTTCTTCTCCGGCCCCGAAGCCCCCTGCCGCTTCGAAGCCGAAGTCTACAACTGCGTCATCCGCGGCCGCATCCCCCCCGAAATCGATGGCACATACTACCGCGTGATGCCCGATGCGCCCTGGGCACCGCTATACTCCGACGACGTCTTCATCAACGGCGACGGCTGCATCAATGCCCTGCGGATCCGCAACGGCCACGCGGACTTCAAGTCGCGGTTCGTGCGCACCGAGAGATTCTGCATCGAGCGCGCGGCGCGGCAGTCTGTGTTTGGGAAGTATCGGAATCGGTATACGGATGATGTGCGGGTCAAGCATGCTGTGCATTCGACTGCGAATACGCATGTTGTTTATTTCGAGAATCAGCTTTTGGCGCTGAAGGAGGATTCGAAGCCTTATGCGTTGGATCCGGATACGTTGGAGACGAAGGGACTGTATGATTTCCATGGGCAGTACTCTTGTCCTACGCATACCGCGCATCCGAAGGTGGATCCGGCGACGGGTGAGATGATTACGATGGGGTATGAAGCGAAAGGGGATTCGACTACGGATATCGCATACTACCTCTTCGACAAGAACGGTAAGAAACTTGAGGAATGTTGGATTAATGCACCTTATGCGGGGATGATGCATGACATGGCAGCTACTGACAACTGGATCGTCTTCGCGCTCCCACCGATGAAAAGCGTCTCAATTGACCGCCTAAAAGAAGGCCACAAGCACTTCGCTTGGGATGAGAAAGCTCCGCTCGTCTTCGGCATACTGCCTCGTCGTAATCCAAAACCCGACCAAGTACGATGGTTCGAGTATAAAAACGCCTTCTTCGGCCATGTGGGAAATGCGTTCGATGGGGAGGATGGATGCGTTTATCTCGACGCGCCTCTTACATACGGCAATAAGGTGAGACGAAACTTTCTTTGCCTCAGCCCTAGCTTAGCCTGGGTGTTCTGACACAGTCCCGCAATACCACAGTTCTGGTTTTTCCCACCCATCACCGGCGATCCCCACCTCAACACCCAGCAATTCGAATCCCACTACGTGCGTTGGAAGTTCGACCCCCATGCGAACGACCGCCATGTCGAACCAAAAGTCTTGGTTGAAATCCAGGGCGAGATGCCGAGAATGGACGATCGATTCGTAACGAAGCCATATAACACCATGTTTCTAGCAATGACGAACCAGACCGTCGGAAGGGAGAAAGCGGTGACGGGTGGTTCGTATAATTCGATTGCGGCGTGTGATGTTGGGAAGGGGGAGTATAGGTTTTGGTGTGCGGGCGAGGATGTTAATGTTCATGAGGTGGCTTTTATACCGAGGAGTGCGGAAGGTAAGTCGAGCCATGTTTTTAGCCCTCTTTACTAGATCCATTCGCCTAATATCACCCCCGGTTTAGCCCCCGAAGCAGACGGCTACCTAATCAGTGTAGCGAATCGCCACGACATCCGACTCTCCTGTCTCTTAATCCTCGACACCCGTAAGCTAGAAGAAGGGCCGATTGCGATTATTGAACTACCATTTCGTCTGCGTGCTGGAATCCATGGCAGTTGGGTACCTGCGGAGGAGTTTGCGGAAAGGAAGGATCTTTGTGATATGGCTGGTGTTAGCGAGGAAATTCGCAAGGAGTATGCGGATACGGTTGTGAGGACTCCGTTTCCGTCGAATGCGGAGTTTATAGGTGGAGTGAATGGAGGGGGTGGGATGACTGGAGCAGATGAGACTCATTAGTAGTGTCATGATCGTAATAGGTATGTGAACTGTGTGTTTACCTCACCGGTCCCCTTTGAGCGCCTATCAGGTCAGCATTCTACCCAATTGATTCCTAAAAAGTTTCACTTGTTGCATAGAGAGGAAAGTTTCAATAACCTGCTGGACATTGTCTAGCTAACCGTCATTGATGTATGCAAGAACGGGAGCGCCATTCCCCCATAGCTACAACCCTGATCCACTAGAAGAAGTACCTTCCTCGCAGAACCCATTTCCGCGCTTCACAAAGCATCCCATAGAAGGACTAAGTGAAGTATAATCCCCGACTATCTGCGCACCTAACTCCCATTCTCAGTCTTGCGCTTCTTGCGGGCGGGCACTGGCTTGAACTCCTCGGCATAGACCTTGAAGAAGTCAACCGGCTCCTGCGGATGCTGGCCCGTGACGTTGACGAAAGCGGTGGTTGAGATGTAATTGGTCTTGCCCTCGCGCACTAGGCTGTAGTACTCGAGGAGGTAGGCCTTCTCGGACTCGTCGCTATGGGATTGGGTGTGGAGGACCTTCTTGGCTTCAGCTCTATCGACAGGTTAGCATATGTTCTATCTTGTGCAGGTTCAGAGCTATGTGCCTTTTCAGTGGCATCATTGGAAGCTACTGAGTAACTTACACGGAAATATCCTCGAACTTCATCTGCACGTCGAGCGCCTGGCTGGCAGCAGTTGCGAGTTCATCCCCGCTTGCGAGCATAGGACCGGTTATTACCATCAGCTGGCCGCGATGCTTGTCGTCAAATCCATGCTGTCCCTTGCCCGAAAGAACGTGTGCCGCAAGCAGAGCGACATCCTAGACAGAGATTAGTTTCGCACTACGTGAAGGAATCTGGAGTGGAAGGATTTGGACTCACTCCAAGGGCAACGGGAGCAAACTTGTGGTCTTGACCAATTGGGGCTGGAATGATGCCGTCGTTCTTAGCCTGGGGTGAGTACAGCAGCAAGTTCTCCGCATAGAAACCGGCCCTTCATATCGATTAGCCAAGCCAAACGTAGGATAGCAAGAAGACAGTGTGAGCTGAGAAAACCTACCGAATAACGCAAGGAGAATGACCAGTACTGGTGCTGGTATCACCCTTCGAAGAGAGAACCAACGTCTCGATATCCACAAACTCCCTTAGGCGCGGCTGCTTATCACGCTCCGCGAGGTCACACCCAGCCGAGCTGATCAACAGCACATTCTGAACGCCGGCCTTCTTCGCCGCATTGACGAGCTCAACGCAGATGTCGAACTTCTCTTTGTGTGTTGGCGGAACAAGACAGATGGTATCAGCGCCCGTTTCTTTGAGCATCTGGACCATCTCGCGCATGCGGCCGGGTTTGTGCGGTACGATTGTCGCGCCTAATTTGCCCAGCTCCTTTGCTTTTGCGACGGTGGGATGCATGGTCAAGGCGACGACTGAGTCGACTTTGGACTTGAATTTGGCATTTGTGAGGAGGAGTTCGGCGATGAGAAAGCCGGTGTTGCCCTCGGCGGCGGTCACACAGACTTTGCGCGTCATGGTGTTTCGGAGCGATTGGTCTTGTTGTTTGGTGAGTGTGTGGAGAGGAGTATCGTTTCAACTTCGCGAAGTGAGGCGGTACGTATGTGACGCGACTCTTGATGACGTCTTTTTCATGACGGGACGATGCCCTTTCCTATTGGCTTCTTCGTCCCCTTTTGGGAAAGAGAATGACGTCAGAGCGACATTGTTAACCTGTATGAGAAATAATAATTCAATAAATTATAGTAAGATATAAAATATTACTATATTATTAAAAATTAAAGCGGTATGGGATTTGAGGGTGCTGTGCAAATCTAAATATAACTATTGAAAGACTTGCAATGATGCTTCATTTCCGCCCAGCAAGTACCACTCTGCTTGATGATACGCTGCTTCAGAGAGAAGACTTCCCGGCTTGATGAATTTGATGGGAGCCCCGAGGAACTCATACAGCTCATCATCGAGATATCAGCAAACCCCAATGTTAAGATTTGCATAGCCAGTCGTCCATGGCTGTCATTTGAGGACGCGTTCAAAAGCCGACCAAGTCTTCTAATTGAGCGGTGAACCGGTAATGATATCTCCTCATACATGTCATCAAAGTTTGACGAAAACTTACTCTATGCACGCCTGAAGAAAACGTACCCTGAACAAGCATCGAGCGTGGTAAGAGACGTAGTTGATAAGGCATCTGGTGTATTTCTACGGGTGTACTTAGTTGTGGAATCTCTTCTTCAGGGCCTGTCAAATCCTGACCGCATCTCAGATCTGCAGAAGCGTTTAGACGCATTGCCCGGCGACCTAGAAGCGCTGTTCGACAAATCGTTCAATGGCATTGCGCCGGGTTATTCAGACATGCCTGCGAGATATTCAGGCTTCTGAGGGAACATATTTCCAGTGTCCGGAACATAAGGGCGCCGCTTTTCCACTCATTGAGCCACCCACCCTGCTAGGACTAGCCTTTGCGGACGATAAAGATTTCAAATCAGGTCTTGGTGCCAAACATAGAGCTCTCAGTTTAGACGAAGCGACAGCGAGGCGTGTTGAAATGAGATGACGTCTTATCTCACGATGCAAAGGATTTTTGGAAACGGTAGGTGGTGGAGAACAAGATCTCGATGGTAAGTATCCGGAAGCGTTGAGAACATAGAACGTTGCTGAGTATATTAGGTCCAAGAGTCCAGTATATTCACCGTACTGCTAGAGATTTTATAGAATCGAAGCACAGATGGCAGGAAGTACTCAATGTTACAGCTCACGGCTCATTCAATCCCGATGAACGCTGGGCTAATTCATCTATGTGGACTTTTATAAATCTTCCAGTATTCGCTCCATATTTGCTGATACGAGACCTCCTATTTTCGTGCGTCGAGTATTCACGCAGGCTGCAACTAAGTGATAATGTTGTACAGGTCATATATCTCAACGAGGTCCTCCAAGCTGGCTTGAAAGCTATTCCTCAACTCGATGATGCAGATCCTTCTTTACACTCTCTCTTAGAGTTCGCCGTCGGCCTTTGCAATGTTGATTATGCGCACATAAAGCTGGAATCCTCATGCCCAGAGGAACGCAAACGTGCCGTGAAATTTTGCAAGAGTCCCCCCGGTACGGGCTTTCTTCCTTATCACTTATTAGCAAATCTCCACGGCCCAGTTGATAAGTCGAGGAAAGATATTGAACGACTGTTACGGTATTACAATACGCCATCCTCATTGAGAAGATTTCGACCGAAACCGAAGAAGATGATGGCGTTCATATAACGAACGCCATCAGTGCAGCGTTACAGATTTCAAAATCAGTCAGCCGAGTCACTCATCCTTGTTTAGAGATGGTGCCTATTCAACTTCAAATCAGTCTCATATACACATCGGCGAAGGCGTAGTGCATGGAGTCATAGTTATAAGGTCGCAAGCCTTTCCAGTATATTTCCAAAGGGATCCATCCACAGTGAGAAGCTATGGACAGTGAGTGTATTTTGTAGTCCGCAGTCCGGACTATTAAAACGTCTAATTGGGCGGATTAGGACGACTGACTTTGGGTGGACTGGGATGAACGCTTAGTCAAGGTTTTTAATCGGGCTATTAGGCTCCGGATAGGGAATTATCTAGCCTAATATTCAATATTCACCATCGTGGTGACAAGCAAATTACTTACCCTACTACATTTTTTTAATCTTTACAGCACCCCAGCAATGTGTGCCCATATTTTCTTGGTGCCGCACCATGTTCTAGAAATATTAAAGATTACGGCTAAATTGCCAGGGGAGCAAGCTCGGTAGAGGAAACCTTTAGAACAAGAATCTGGGGATATAGGCTAAACAAGGCAGGCTCTAGGCCGCCTGTCCTTGAACCGATCTACACCAAATATACGGGCAGCCACCCAGATTAGATCTTCTTATCCGAATTAATCTTCGGTATTCATACCTTAATTCCGGTGTAGGCCATCAGGTATTATAGGGCTGCCGAATCATGCCATCAGTTTTATATCATCAACGCCAAATCATATGATTAACCAAAGCGTCCCACCAGTAGCATCAAATGTACGGTTATCTGCAACTACCGACACCTCAGGGGGTATAAATTAATCCATTGCTTAAACCAAATGGGTTCAATTGGCCCCTTAAGACTTTCCCGAGACGCCACATCTACAGTATTGAGTCCCAATCTACGTCTAGCGAATATGTTTAAATGCTTGAACGCTCACTGGAGGCCAGTATAGGATTACAATCTACACCCGTAGATTCGGCGCAAGACCAAGGCCGTGGGGCAAGATCCAAGAGCCCCACCTGTTTTGGATTTTCCTTCTACATAATGAAGCGACAGCCTCGAAGCCATAGCGGCTAGGCTCGAGAGCGAGAGGAAACGCTTGAACTTCCAAGACACCCCCGAATCAGGAAAAGAACAATGATCTATTCGTTCTTATTAGTGGGCGCGGGACTCGCCTCCCAAGCCTCAGCGGCATGCACTCGAGCAATGCTCCAGGACGCCACGGCAGCATACCTCAAAGCACAAGCGGCCGGACAGCCAAGTCTACTCCCTCTGGCCGACACCGTCACCTATCAGGAGAATGACACGCCCATGGATATCAAGAAAGGTGTTCTGAGCACAGCCGTCACCATCGACTTCAACCGCAGTCTCTACGATACAACTCAGTGCGCCACGTTCACGGAGATATCAGCTGCTTCTAACAAAATTCCTTATGTCCTCGACACGCGACTGCTCTTCACCGACGACAAGATCACAGCCATCCAATCCGTCGTCGCGAAAACCGGCGACTGGGCCTTCAACGCCGCAAACCAACTCTCCTACACCAAGAAGGAGACGTGGGACTCGATCCCGGAAGCCAAGCGGGACAGCCGCACCGTCATAAAGGCCGCCGGCGACGCCTATCTTGACAGTTGGGGCGACGGCAACGTCAAGGTGCCCTATGGCACACCCTGCGCCCGGCTCGAGGGCGGCAGTTACACCACGAACTGCAAAATGCCGCAGTTCCCGCAGCCGTTTAAGATCAGCAATCGCCGCTACATTATTGACGAGGAGTTGGGTGGGGTGGATATCTTTAACGACTTTCCGTTCATCGACAAGAATAAGCCCAATGGCACGTCCAGTACCAACTTCATGAGGGTCGAGGGAGGGATGCTTCGTTATATCCATGAGGTTACTGTGTGTTCAACCAAGAACTGTGGAAGATAAGGGTCAGTTGGTGGGAGATGAAGTAAACCTTTCAAGGAGGCACGATAAATTGGTCGTTAAAGGATCGCAGTCGGTCTACGAAGTAGTTTTGCTTGCTGATAGCTCACTCAATTCCGAACACCCTCTACCACTAATGTCCTAATTTGTTCAAGCAGTGTCGTATTCAGTCCAATGCCTCTTTAGGGCAGTTCTCTAATTGTTGTTGGAAGTCTTTAACGATAATGGAGGACGAAGCTAAGCGTAATGGTGACTTGAAATCGGACTGGATTGCAGGGTCAAATCCAGTGCAGTGCAGTCCAATCCAGTCCAAACCCATCACTGTACAGTTCAAGTCGCGTTCGCTGGCTAAAGGGTTGTTGTAGAGAAGTTCAAGAACAAGAGGGCCCGATTCAATTTCTTGACTGTAACATGTCGTTCGTGCTTCTAGCGAACGGACCCATGCCGACGAGCTAGAACGTCATAACTTATAGAAGCTTCCCCATTTGTGTTTGCCGCTGCCGCTGCTGTTCCGCCTACTACTGTAGGCTCCAATTTCTGGCGGTTTAACGTGAAGTCTAGGCTTTTATGCAAGTATTAGCTATAACTCTTACTTGACTAGACTGTTAAGGGTAGTTACTGATCTCGATACATCCCTTTTCGCCCGGGACATTATTTCGATCTTTCCTTTGTACTCTTCCCATATTTCGACCAGCTTTTCCCTTGGCAATCTCAGTCCCGCAGGATTTCTTAATCCTTTCAGATGATCGAAGACATCTTCAAACCAACAGGTTAGCTGAGCAATATTAGAAAATAAGATTAAAACAGGGATTTTACTTCAGATCAGAAACAGATGGTATAAAGCACAGTAAAATTAGTTTCTTCAAATAGCCACTTCGACGAAAACTAAAATCAACTAATCATACTAGCCTCAAAAAAATTCAGACAGGAAAATAGCCCGAATGCTAGACGGAAGTACAAATTATTCTATGAAGAGGCGATAAAGCCAAGACCGACGTCTTACTCAATAAGGAAGGGGTATAAAGCATACTCGTAAGAAAAGAATGATGCGATTTGCGATACTTCAACAATGAAGGATATACACGCGGCAGTTTCCATCTACGTCCAAATAAGCGCTCGCAACAATGAAGAAAGCAAAGAATATTCCGATAGGGAATGGATCATGCGTCCTCTCCTCCACCATGCTTCGTAGCTTCATTCCCATTCCCACTCTCATTTCCCTTGCCCTTCGCATCGACAGGTTTCGGATCCGTACTCGCGGGCGACGCATCAGAATCTTTGGGTTCTGAAGACTGCGTTCTCTCCTCCGCTTTCGCCTTATCGCCGTTCGACGTCGAAGACTCGGCGGCATCCGACTTGTCATCTTTAACATCCTTTGAAGTATCCTTGTTATCCTCATTCGTCTCCTTAGGCGGCTCTTCTTTCACCGGCTGTTTCGGCGGCGCAGTAGCCGGGCTCTGATCCGGATCGTTCGCCGGGGGATTCGTCGTGACCGGAACCGCCGAATTAGGCAGATCGCTAGGTATGGGTGCTGGGATGGGAGCAGCGGGGACTGGCAAGGCTCCATTTTTGGACCTCAAGCCAGTGGTAGCGGAGTCGAGAGCCCCCGCCATGTACATATCCGGGTTATTCATTGTGTTTGTGCGGACGGCGCGGTCGTAGAGGCGGGTTAGACGGGCGACTTCGCTGCGGACGGTTACGGAGTCGGAGGTATCGATGTCGGAGTAGCCGTGCATGTTTTTGGATATGCCTGTTTGGAGATCTAGATATTAGCGATGAGTACGATTCGGAAATACCAATGGTGGGTATGAATATCAGGGCAGAAGTCGAAGGAGGGATGAAAAACAACACACCTCTCCACATGATCTCCGAATTCTGTATCTCGTCCACCACCCTCTCCAAGTCATCCCTATACATCCTCGCTCTCATCGGCTGCCCTCTACTCTTCAGATACGCCACCACCCCCGCGATAATCGTATTCAACACCCCAAATATCGTTATCAGGATATGACTGCTCTCGCTCGCCCCAAGCGCCGTCAACGCAGCTCCCAGCACCACCTGCGACAACAGCAGCGTATTCGATAAACTGGCCGTGAAGCCATACGTGATATTTTGTTTGCGTCGAAGGCGAAGGGCACGGCCGTAGAGGGTTGTGGGGCCGATTTTCGCGATGGAGGAGGAAGGCGGGAGGTTTGAGGGTGGGCAGCCTGTGAGCTTGCAGAATTGCTGGTGCAGGTCGTCGGAGGCGCCGTCGCTGAAGTCCCAGTAGTTTCGTGAGTGGTGTTGGAGGAGCGGAGAGCGTTCGGGGGGAGAATCCATGCGTGGAGTGGAGTATGGTGTGCTGGGATCTGGGATTCGGGACAAAACGCGGGGGTTTCGCGATGGAGGAGTGAGGCTGATTGGAGATTACAACACCACAAAGGCTGCGAGTGCTGCGACTCTTTGTCTGGTGTATATGAACAGTGGTATGGTCAAGGCGAAGACGTCTTTCCATCGCCAGCTGAAAGGTTGGCAGGAGGGAGCAGATTGGGAGGAAAAAGAAAGCATGACCAATAGCATCAGAGCCGAGGTTCAGCCCTCCCGTTATGCCACCATCTAGCCATCGAGACCTTTCTTCCGTGTGCCCAGACAATGGTTTCCAAAGCAGAAGCATTGCTTCCGACAAGTTTCGTGGGTGTCATACTTCATCGTATTTGGAGGAGAGGTCTGCGCCTACTACCTTCTCTTCTACTGGCTTGCAAAGCTGATCCAACCTCAGTACAAGGTATCAAAGCACGTTGCTATCCTTAAGATAATTCAAAACAAACTTATAGAATAGGGCCTACCTGTACTTAGGCGGCTTTAGGAGTCCGCAGTACGGCGAATAATGGGCACCTGTTGTGAAGGAGTTCTCTGGAGCCGCTTTCCTTGGCCTATATTTCAAAGTAGTCTTTATATCTAAAGCTCTCATTTATTGATTGACTTCATTGAATAATGTGACAGCATTTCTTTGATTTTGCGTTGAGTTCTCATTGGTATTTAGGTTTTTTGGTTTTGGTCCTTTGGCATTGGTTCATTCCCTACTGATTGGGGAGCTTTGCCAAGAAGATTGTATATTTGTTGATTTCGCATTTTTCCTTGAAACAAGATAAGGAGGTGTTACCTTCTGCGATTGCTCCGATCTTGGCAACTAAGTTTTCGACATGGAGAACAGCAGTTTGCTATAATTTGGTCATGAACGCAACTTTGTAGCCCTTTATCCAAAGTTATGTTTTGGCATTCCTTGTCACTTCTCTCAGCCTCTCGTTCGCCTTTTCAAGATCAAGTCTATGCTTATCCCAACTCCCCTTCTAAATCATCCTCAAAGCCTCATCCTACTTGGCGGAAACGTGCCGTTCAACCCACATCCCGCCTGCACACAAGACGAGACCGTATGAATATACCTAATCTTCCCTCCCTCAACCCTAAAAACATGGCTATCCGGCATAGCTGCCTCTCCCTGCGAACGATCCAATTCCGGAAACCCGAGGAACATATCAACAGCGCCCATCTCCTCATCTACGACATACCTGCGATTGACAACTTTGACCGTAGATGGTAGACCTAGGTTACATGTATTTCCGGTTCTGTTTTGAGTGCCAGTGTAAGCACCGCCTTCAAGGCGGGCACACGGGATGCCGAAGGGAACGGTGACATTAATGTTGGCGAACCGGTCGAAGTAGGCATCTCCTGCTGCTTTGATCGTGGCACGCGTATCGCGTTTGCTCTCTGGGATCGGGTCCCAATTCTCGAGGGAATTCCAGTATTTGTATCCTGTGGCATTGAACAGCCAGTCCCCAGCATCCGTCACAATACTCTCAATTGTATGGACTTGGCTCCCATTCGCAGTCAAAAGCATTCGCGTGCCGATAACGTATGGATGCGGGACGTCGGCGATGATGAGCTCGCTAAATGTGGCGCAGGCCTCTGTGTCGTGGATGCTGCGGTTATGCGATATGGGCATGGGATGGGACAAGACTCCTGTTCCAATGTTTGCGGTGGCGAAGTTCTCGGTGTAAGTCGCATTGGGAGCGAGGTTGGGAAGACCAGCGGCTCCGATAGCTTGCGCTTTAGTATACTGGAATGTCCAGTCTTTGAGGGTGTCGCGGTTGCAAGCGGCGGATGCGAGAGTGGCGCTTGCTAGGAGAGTGAGGGAGAGATACATGTCGGCGTGTGCTTGGGCGTATGTTCTGGTAATGGCTTAGGAGATGGTAGTTGGAGGTGTGTCCTGTTATAAAGTCCGTTTGCGCCATTAATTAGATCTCAATCCCAGGGATGAGGGAAACGGCAATGAGGCCTGTACGACAGATGTGAATAAAATCGTATATAAAAATTGAAGGGTTCCTGACCAATTGTATATAAAACCGCATGGGACCCTGGCGAGTTGCGGATGACCTGCCAGGGTATATTGATAGTGTGGGGCCCCTCGCCACCAGAGATCGACTATCTAATGCGGAGTTAGTAGCTACGATGGCGAAGCTCACGGCACTCTTCGTAATTGGACGGGGCGTTAATAGAAAAATCCTTACTGACTCCTAGCAAGAATGAAGAAGATGAAGTCGTGTTCTTGGATCGACGAATGGGTCTATTCAATCCAACCTAGTCAGACTCTAAGGCTGTGCAAGCCAATTCTCGATCTTCTCCTTCGTCTTCGTGTCCATAAGACAGAAGTCCGCGAACCTCATCTTTCCCTCTCCTTTGACAGCCTTCGGTATCGTCTCCACCTCCATAGCCTTCTTAAACCCTTCAGGTGTTGGAGAAGAAAGAGTGGCTGTATGGTTGATGAGATGATGTTGGTCACTTCGAGTGTTTTCATAGAATGACTTGTACAGTACAAGTTATTAGATGTTAAAGGTCTCACAGGTATGGCATCGTGATCCAATTGGGATAGATGCCAGCATCGTACACTTGGGAGGTATCGAACCGGGAGGAGGCTTCCTCAATCTCGACAGGGATCACATTCTAACCAAGGCTAAACCATTTCAGAAAGTGTAACAAACATCATCGCAAACGCCGGCCTCGTTCCCCTAAGCTTGCTACACTCGAATCAATTTCTCCCAACGGCATACGTGCCATGTTTCGACACGTCCTGAAAAGACCGCCACGTGAGAATGCCCTCTGGTTCGGTTTGTGGTCCTTCTAGAAGATAGCAAGATATTAGTATCGCCTTCACTCATTTGTAGAGCTAATCATGAGGGTGGACGGGCAGCAGTAAGCCTGAATGTGTTCTCACTTGTAGTTTGGTCGGCGTCTCGTAATTCAGTCGCTGGGACGATAGTGTGTACGAAAAAATAGATGAAGGAGTTGTGGAGGGCAGCTTTGTTTATGCACATGCTCAAATGACAGATTCCTCGTCCACGAAGCGAAACGTTAATCCCCAAGTGACGCATTCTCCTTTGATGTCGATCTCACACCTGACAACCTCATATTTATCCGTCTCGTATAGTCGGAGCGATTCCTCGTCCGATTTGCTTGCTACCTGATATGCGAGCCCTTTAACAGAGGCGGTCTCAGGGCCATCCACAAGCGCTTTGTATCTTCCTGCCCAGGTCTTGATCACTCCACGCCGTACAACTGCTTCGCGCAGTTTTGGGGGTTCCGAGAGGCTGAGTAGCTGACATAGGCGATCTGGTTCGCCCAAGGTGCCGTAGAAAAAGTACCAAACGGGATATTGATCTTGATTCGGTTTGAGGGATTGCTGATCTACCAACCTGAACTGTGGGAGTGTACTGTCAATGCCCAACGATGGATATCTGGAGCTTGTCGAGAGATCTTTTTCTGCCATGGAGATTCGGATGAAGGTTGGCTGGAAACCAGTGGGGGACAGTGACTTTTGGATAGTAGCTTTCATGTCGCTATCAACCGTTACGAATGTGGATGTTTGGCCGTCTTTGTCCTGAGCTCTGTGGACTCGAAGTGGACCGTGCGAGTCGAACAACTTCTGGATTTTCGCAATTTTGTCGAATTCGCCGCTTAGTTTGAGTAAGTATGATGCTCGGGAAGAATGCCGTTGGCTTCGTCGCTTCACCATAGGCTTAGTCCTTTTTGCGAGATTCTGTTGGAGAGTCAAGGAGTATTCGTAGCTTTCTTTGTCATGTCCTTTCGATTCTTGCATTGAACGGACTAGCTCCCAGTGCTGCATCGAGACTCGTGAGCGGCCAATGTCAGCTCGATATTCCTTGATTATGGTTTCTGCCTCGGCGGCGTTGTATCCGAAGACCGTCTGCCATCGGGAAATGGCCCCTTGGAGAACGGTATTTTCGTCAAAATCGAACGACGGGACGTCCGCATTATGCGCCATGCTCTCCAACTCCGCTAGAAAGTCCATGTTGTATGTTTCTGTTGGTTGGAGCTGCTTCAAGAGCCAAATAGGGAAATTTGGAAGATGGTTGGAAAATAGTGTTTGAAGCTGCTACTGCGAATGTAAGTTACACTCTCCCAGTCTGCGCCGTTTATATATTCCAGGCGATGACTGAAATTGGGTCTCTTCGAAACCTTTTTTATTCAGCTAAATGTCCAACCATGGATTGAGCCTTCTAGACGACTCACACTTTGTTATTCGCCGCTAGGATTCCTTTGAAAATCGTGGAAGTCCAACATCTCCTTAAACCCTTTTTTATTAGCTAAACGTTTAACCATGGATTAAGCCTTCTGATGACTCACATCTCTTTATTCACTGTTAGGTTTCTTATGAAAATCGTCGAAGTCCAAAATGTCTTCGAAATAATGAAGAGAGTAACGGAGTTGTCAACCCGCATTTGAGAACAGGTACTTAGATTATCGTGGGGAAGGAGCGCTGTAGAAAACCCTGTGCAGCTTAGGTAAGTTGGCAGAAGGATTGCTATTTGAGCAGTTCCTCAACCACATTACCGCTCATACTTCTAGAACCCCTTTTTTCTTTGAACTTTGCTATCCGCTTCGCATCCCGTCATGACTGAGCGATGATTCGAGGTCTTCTGTACAAACTCTTCTTCAAAGGGGGAATTTGCCACTTGAAGGTTTTGAAGGACCCATATCGTTGTGGAACCTTGTGATAATGCTACCACCCAACGGTGTCACGACTTCTTCTTGAGTTTTCCTCAACTTTCCTTTCTGATAAGTGCCTTTGAAGCATGCAAAAACCTGATTTGTACTCAATTATTTGTGCTTTGCTTCTAGTTCTAAATCTGTAATTCCAGAACCTGAACGACTTTTCCAACTTGAACTGAACTGTAGTTACACGACTCCATCCGATGACAACCATCATGCAAATTGGATCGCGCATACACCTGCGGAGTTGATCTTGATGGTAATCACGTGCCGTTATGTAAGGCGTGTTGGAACCAATTAGTTGGTGGAGTCTTGGCAGCTGCGGCGAACCCCTTACATTGAAGCCGCATCAACCTTCACATGCATCCGTCTAGTCTTGATGCAGTCTTTTCATACCTCATATCGGCAAGAAACATACAGTGCTTATCGTCTCTGCTGAGCATCATCCTCAGACCTGTGATCGCATTGTCGTTCGAAAAGGATGCGTCTCGGGGAACGGGTCAACCTGAGCGAGACGACGATGACGGCGTATTAGATGGCACAAGGGCGTTGACGGTGCGATCGCCCGAAGAAGTATCCGGTTGCCTGGTAAGACACCGACGATCGGAAGACCTTGCTGTCGATTTGCAGGGCTGTGCAGCAGCGAAATCTCCGCCGTAGCACCGTGGCGCTGTGGCGCAGCGAAGGGGTTTGGCGACTCATACCTTTCATTTAGCTACCCTCGATTCCCCTCATCCCGCAGTCTCTTTTACCGGAACGGATTTCCATTGGGGGGAATACAGCAACTGATGCGCTTCGGTTTTGTGCCACTACCTGCGCAGGCAAGGCGAAAATGGTGGATATCCAAATTTATGCCCCAGACTCGGCAGATATCAAATGTGATATCGCTCATGAACTGTGTACCTTCTGCACAGATGTCTTCAAGCAGCAAACCACGTTCCAACTTCTGGCCTCAAAGCATGGCTTGTAATACAAGCGGCATCGAGAGAGCATGATTACCTCAGCTTTGGATAGCTGCACGCTGTGTCGTGAGCTGTTGTGCATGCCATATAGCTACAGAGCTCCTGCCGACAATTGGAAATACATGGGAAAAGAAGTAAGATGTTACATCAGCAACGACCCAAAGTGGCTTTTTAGGTGGCGTCCTCCAGCATGGCCTGTGAAGCAGTGGGAGTCTGCCATCGCAGGTAATGCATCTCCAATCACTCCGGAAACTTTGTCATATTTCTTTAATCATTACATGGCGCCGAACTTTCGCTTTACCTTCAGAGGAGATCTGAGCCGTAAGCATTACATAAGAGTGACCCGTCATCAAAGGCTTCACTTCAGAAAGAAGTTGTACTTTGAGGCTTCAGCCCGGCATGGTACGTTTGACTTTCCTTTGCCATTTCCCTGCCACGATACTGATTTCAGTAGATGATCCAGCCTCCGACAACGTGTTGGCTCGAACGATCAATCCAAACGTGAAATGCGAGACGACGTATATAAAGATTCGCAAATGGCTTGCGGAATGCGATCAAGGCCACACTACATGTACACCATACCACTCTCCGAGTAGAAACACGCGCCCAACACTTCTTTTGGATGTGCAGTGTGCTCGACTAGAAGGAGACACTGTTAAGCTCCAACTCGTTGGGGAAGAGGAGCTGTCCTACGCTGCTTTATCCTATTGCTGGGGCACTAGTCAACCGAACGCCACTACGAATGCGAACTTCAAATCGTATCTCCGTGAGATCATTGTAGGTTCTCTACCTCAAACTCTCCAAGATGCCATTTGGGTCACACGTATGCTCGGACTACGCTACCTTTGGGTAGACTCACTCTGCATTATCCAAGGCTCCGAGGACAGTAAAATTCATGAGATTGGAAGGATGGAACAGATATACCACAATTCGTATGTGACCATTTCAGCTAATTCAGCGAGTCACTGTGACGAGGGATTCTTGGGCGTACGAGATGTAATCAGAACGCCGATCACGGTTCCCTTTCGCAACGACAGTGGCACACTTGGAAGTATGGACCTGATATGCAGAACAGGCCCAAGAGAATCCCAAACCGAAAATCTAGTGCCTCCTCGGGAGCCGACCGACCTCCGAGCATGGACCTTCCAAGAGACTTTCATGTCTCGTCGAATGCTCATATACAGCCACTCCCAACTTTTCTGGGTCTGCAGTGAGGCTTGGGGTAAAGATGGCGGAAGAATTGAGCGTCAACACTACTTTCGTAAAGACATGTCTTGCCGGATGTTGAAAGCCCCGAAAGTCATGGATTGGCAGAGTATCGTTGAAGAGTACTGTCAAAGAGAGCTGACGAGTTCAGCGGACAAGCTAGCGGCGCTCTCCAGCATTGCTGGATATTTTGCGAACCTCATAAATGACAGATACCTAGCCGGTCTATGGGCGAACGACATTTATCATGGGTTATGCTGGACCAATGTTGATTATGCTTTTGGGGCCGGGGCACCGCGGATCGTCAAACTGCAACGGCCTCTAGAATGGCGGGCACCGTCGTGGTCATTCATGTCCGTGGACGATAGCATTCAGTTCAAGCCCAGACATAAGCTCCGATTTTCCGATAAATCCATGTTCGGATCCACTCCCTTCTTTACAGCCCTGAGTTGTGTCACGACTCCAATGTCTCAAAAAGCGCCCTTCGGACAAGTGGTACACGGATCTTTGCTAGTGAGAGGGAGGTTACTTCAAGTGCATACCACTCTCAACAGCTACTCGACCCAAATGCTGGTTAAGATGAAGAAGGGCGACAAAGAGCGCGAGTACACCTGCGGTGATCTCCATTTTGACACTTTCGATACTGATACTGCAGTTTACCCAAGAAAGCATACCGTCCATACGATCTATGGAGACCTAGACATGCCCAGCCTTTGGTGTCTAATGCTTTGCCAAGAGCGGACTATGGTGCACCCTAAGGCAGTCAATGGTCATCAGGGTAGCAGTCAGCCCTACAAGGTCTGGGATCCTTGGGGCTTGGTTTTGGCAAAGCGATCGGATGGAAGCTATCATCGGGTTGGGTACTTCACGGGACTCACGAACACCAATTATACCTTCCAGAAGCTGCAGCCGCAGGATATCGTCATTGTATAGAGGACCGGGGATTCATCAATGGAAAATTTAAACTCGGAAGCTCTTCCGAGATTGAAGAGTCCAAATCTCAACAAAGATTACCTTCATCGAACCTGGGGTCGTTGGGTTCGTTCTTCCGAAATAACATACGTATCACATGTACCTCTTCCAGACTGGAAGACTCCCGACGTAATACGGGCTGAGAGGTATCATCCGTTCGGCCGTGGGCTCGAATTGACCATGTGACACTACCCATAGCATACCTTCATACAAAGAACACTTGGCTTTAGACGATCAGAACCACTGCGCATCAAGTTTTATAATCGTGCAACCAGTCGAAACCGGCGAAGGCCACACTTTCGTACGTGCACGGTAAAGGTTACCCTTAAGGCATTTCGCAATTCATCATCAGCACAATCCTCTATTCAATTCTAAAAATCCAATAGACTCCTCTATACATTTTCTCGAATGTTGATGTTGCCAAGCTACCAGTAGAGCTTGCGGAAATACTCGTCCGGATGTATCCCGCCAAGCACGACCACGCGGTCCCGACTCACGAAACGACATCGTTTCACCAAGTCTAGGCTTCCCCAGATTCCATTGGGGTGGCTCCACAACCCCCGCATCTTACTACGGATAACGCATGATCGCGGATGGCTGCAGTCTACACCTGCACTGGCGACAGAAAGCAGTTTGAAGCTTATAGTATCCAGTTTGGCGGGTACGCTTTTCCAGTATCCTGGCAACAGCTGATAAGTGCTTCGACCACCCTTTAATCTTCCCCTTTTTTGAAATACTCTGCGCGAGTGCAACATTCACGTCTTTTGCTTCATCGTTGTCCTTAAACTTTTACAATGAATCACGAAAAGGACGCTGTCCAGCACCACGAATCGGTTCTCGACCCCCAAGCTACCCACGAGAGCAGTTTCGACGATGTAATCGGTTGCGAAACTGATCTTGGAGAGCTGCCAAAAGGCTACTACCGGAGCAAGCTATTCCTTGGATCTATGCTCGCCACAGGGTTGGGTCTCTGGTCAGCTGTATCGACTTTCGGTTTCGTCGCACCCCTTCTCGGAACCATCAATGCGGAAATTGGGCCTGATTCTCGCTACGTCTGGATTTCTCTGGTCTACAATGCCGTCCTGGCTGTTTCGCTGGCTCCGGTAGGACGACTCTCGGACATCTTTGGGAGAAGGTACTTCTTTATTGGTGGTGGAGTTATTGCGATCATTGGGTGCGTTGTATGTGCCACTGCGCAAAGCATTCCGGTCTTGATTGGTAAGCTCGGTGCCCAAAATTCTCACATCGTTACGAAATTGCCTCTGCGTTGAAGTTTTATGTGCCTCAAATCGGACGTAATTCAGCTCTCGCAACACTAACATTTCTCTGTATTAGGTGGCAATGTTCTCCTCGGAATCTCCACTGCCACGCAAATGTGCTTCCACTTCGTTATGGGTGAACTCGTCCCCATGAAGTACCGCTACCAAGGTGGAGCAATCCTCTACCTCTTTGGTATACCCGGCTCGGGATTCGGCCCTGCCATCGGCGCTGCATTCATGAAGCACTACTCCGTTGGCTGGCGCGGGCTCTACTGGCTACTACTAGCCGGAAACGTCGTCGCCCTGGCTTGCTGGATACTTTTTTACTTCCCACCGACCTTCCACAAGAAGCATAAGGAGGATATCGATTCGAAGATGTACTGGGTCAAGCATTTCGACTACGTTGGTCTCGCTCTATTCACCGTTGGTTTCGTCATGTTCTTGATGGGCTTATCATGGGGTGGATCAACGTATCCATGGAAATCTGCGGCCGTCATAGTGTCCATCGTGGGTGGGGCTTTGGTCATCGGGGTTTTCGTACTTTGGGAGGCATTGGCTCCCCTCAAGGAACCACTTGTCCCTATACATCTGTTCAAAAGTAAAGGATGGGTTTCCTCCTGTGTACTACTTGGCATTGGTGCTGGAGTGGTATGTTCACATTCTTCTCGTCTGGGAATCGAGTTCTGACCTAAAACAGTATTACGCTTTTGCCATTATCTGGCCAATGCAAGCAGCAGTTCTCTACAGTGATGGGAATATTATTCGGACTGGGTAATCAACTTCGACTTTGCGAACATGCCCAGGAATCGACGCTAATGCTTTCTTTAGACTCATGAGTTCCATCGTCGGATTAGCAATCATCTCGGGCCAATTCGTGGGAGGTTCACTGGCAGCAAAGATCGGAAAGACCAAGTTCCAATCAATGGCCATGTTCATCATCGGCGGCACATTCCTAGGTTGTAAGTAACACCTCCGCACGCCCCTAATCCTCCTTACTCACCCTCCTCCACAGGCGCCGCCGTCTCGAGTCCCGACAACCAAAACACAGCCATTGCCTTAGTATTCCTCGGCTGCTTCTTCATCGGCTGGAACGAAGCCGTCTGTCTCGCCAACGCAACCATCATTGTGCACGATCAGCGCGAAATCGGTATCGCCGGCGGTCTCGCTGGCTCCATTCGCGCCGCTATATGCGCCCTGTTAGTGGCTACCTACTCCTCCATCCTAACAAATCGCCTGGGCGCAACCATCGTCGCCCGAGTCCCCGGGGCCCTTGTTGGCGCCGGACTTCCTGCAACCTCAGTCGCCGACTTCATCGCGGCCATCAGCGTCGGAACTCCAGAGGCGTTCGCTGCTGTTCCGGGGATCTCGCCCGCGATTATTGCGGTCGGGCTGCGGGCCTATAAAGTGGCGAATGCGGATGCTTATAGAACAGTCTATCTTTCTACGATTGCGTTTTCGTGTTTGGGTATTGGGCTGGCGTTTTTGGCGCCGAATACGGAGACTCTTATGACTGGGAAGGTTGCTGCGACGTTGGATCGGAATGAAGATGAGAGTACTGAAAAGGTTCTTGAGGATGAGAAGACGAGGGAGGTTTAGTGGAATCGGATTTGGCTGGGGCGGAAACAGAGGTCTGATGGTGAGGTGGGTTTAGGTTATATGGTAACCGGCCGGCATCCGATTATCCTCTGGGTTTATTAGACCCTTAGCTCTATTGAACATAGCCCCTTGCTACGATAATGATAGGCGCGTATCAATAACGATGGTTATGAGGCTTCCACAGTTGGGGTAGCTTTGACGGGTTTGAATATCGACACACTGCCGGGCGGTAATAATTTGGGGGAAATGTTTCACTTTTTGGGAGCCTTCGAGTGGACAGATATACTGCCAGGTTGAGCCCCAATACTAGGAGGCGGCAAAACCCACCGTCAAAGCTACCCTGACAGATGACGCCCAATAATGCCGATATCTAAAGAGAGTATTAAAGGTAGCTTAGTCGCTAGCTAAAGTGTGTCTTGGTTAACCTTTTATATAACCCCTGAAAAGGTATTTCACCCATCTTTTCTTCTTTAAGTAAGCAATATATTCAATAGTATCGCAAGCACGCAACCAACCGCAAGAGCCGATGTTTATTTTCAAGCAATCGCTCCGTTCGCGATCATTTAGTTCACGTAGTTTGAAAATATGAACTAGGTAAATGTATCTCGACCTTGGCTCTGAGAATATAGCAGAACCGAGACTGGGTTGTTCTTACCGGGTCTATTTCACATGGGAGATGACAGTACTTGAGAGTTTGAATAGCTAGGTGATCTTTAAGTACTTTGACTTACGTAGGTTGATGTCCCAGGGACGGTGGGTTTGTTAGATCCTACCGCCGGTATCTACTGATTCCGCTCTGTACACACCCTTAGGTAGCTCCACCACCTCTTCTACCGACGATAGACCCTACAATACAATCTTGTTCATAACAAGGTTGGTGGCAGCTGCTGTACGCGCTAATTTCCTGCTTCTCTCTCAGCCTCCTCTTTCTGTTCTCTGGCTTTGTCTCCCATGCAGATATTAGCGCTCAACTATTCATATGCTAAAGTCTGATTCGTGAAGTTAGAGACTCACGGAATCTTCGTGCTGCCAGCTTATTCTGAATTTTCCGCCGTTGATTTAGGTCATTAACATCCAACCATTGATCTTCGTTCAACACCAATGAGTCGTGGTCTGGTCTCGATGACTCCACCCTTTCCTTAACTGTTGCGCACTGCTATACTGGCTCGCGGGTTCTGTTTGTCGCTTTATGCCGATATCAAACTGCCCTAAGTCGGAGTAATCGACTAACTCGCTCTTCTCTTTCGCTTCCCCTACCCTCATGACACTCTTGTTTTGCTGTCCACTGTTTCTTTGAATTTCTCGGAGCTGGACCCCGGGCTGTCCGAACCAATCACGCATAAAATCTCAGATCCCTGTCCATCCCCTCGCAGACCTTCCTCCCTCGCAGTCCGCTCATCAAACTCCATATTTCGTCCTTTAAAGAACATGCGTACATTCTTAACATCACTGACCCCTAGCTTCTTTGCCGCTGCTTGTCGTACAGTCGCAATCTTCAACTCTCCATTTCTGATGCTCTGGGCCGGGAAATGCACAGGATAGATGACCCTCCTGTTCTTAAATATCAGGATATCCGTATCCCGACTCGGGTTCTCATCATCCAGGTCAACGATTTTGTGGGTGTGCGCTGATACCTGGGCATTCTCCATTTCCTGCAATGACTCAGAAAACTGACCCCTAGCCGAATTCAACCTAGAATCTTCCGTGGGTAAGCCTTCATCGGGGCTCAAGTCATCTGAAAAGTCGGAAAGTTCTGCTTCTGCTTCTGCCTGACCATTCTCCTCTGCATGAGCCTCGCTGTCGGAATCATTCTCTGCCAAAGTAGAGGGTAAAGCAAACAAAGCAAGTTGTTCTTGATGATGGCCCATATGTTTCTGGAAAGCCCGTAGACTCGTCGTTCGGTCGCATAAACGGCATTTGACCTTCTCCATGTCACTTGGACTGGTGACAGCTGTCTTTTTGAGAGCTGAGATCGTCGCTTCGGTTGCAATGTCAGGATGCTGTCCACGGATGTGTACCACAAAATCTGCCTCTGACTGAGATATCTCGTCGCAACCATTGATGCACTGCCACACAGCTCGGTGAGCCTCAATCTCGTGTCTGAACCATTGATGCCGCGAGTCGAAGAGGCGATCGGGGGTATTGCATTCTTTCACTGTGCAAGAATATGGAAGGAGGTCTCTATACACGTGTTTCCTGTGACAAAGTCAGCTGTTGCATGTCATAACGTGAGAGGCATCTCAACATACTTCCATGCCGATGTCGTATGTATTGAGACTATCAGAAAGCATAATGGGCACTCAAAATGGTCTTGTTGCGAAGCTTCTTTTGGCAACGACGGCACACGCAAGGCAGAGTTGATCGATGTTGCGTAAGAGGTTTGTGACAAGTTGTCGTCACCTTCATCTATATCAACTGTTGCTGTCTTTTCGACAGGAATTGCACTTGCCTCTGTGCTATTAGTAGTATAGTCAGTCCCAGTATCCTCGATCCCCAGTTTTTCGATACCTTTGGCAAGCTTGCTGTGATGCTCCTCGCGGTATGTCAAATACTGCCGACGTCCAGATATCGCACGTCCTAGTCGGTCAACAAGATAATCCTTAGCTTCTGGAAATTTCGATCGAACATGTTCTATGTCGTAAACCTCGTAATAAGACTTGTCGATTGTAATGCTGCTGCGGAGTTGAGAATGTAAAGCAGGGTCCCTGATTGACATTGATAATCTGAAAAGACAGGTTATCGTTTCCTTGATACTTGTTAGAAGTTGTTTCAATTCCGTATCGCCTTCGAGACATCTAGACTCGGGCTCTATGGAGAAATCATCCCCTTCCGATTCGGAATCAGAAAGCTCGTCCCAGGGGATCTTTTCTTCCTTGACGATCGAAAGCGCTGTTGGAGTAATTAGTCAGATGATCGAACACGGGAACATGATGAATACTGACCATCCTCCAAATCACACTGCATTGAGGTCAGGAGGTCGAGGACGCGATCTTTCAGATGCGATGAGTCCCGCAGCCTGTAGTCGAGCGATCGTTGGCCTTTTCGATGAGCTGCAATGTTTCCCACCCAAAGTTTTAACCGATCGAACTCATCCTGTATCTTTTCTCGTCCCACTTGCGCTGCGAATCGTCCGTTATCCTCGAGCCCTCGAGCGAGGCTGACAAACCTGTGAGAACACGTTCCCACCTTGTCCGATATACGCACGGTATCCATTTTGGCTACAAATGCAGAGAAAGAACCGGTACGGCAGATAATATGTGAATCAAATACCCATGAGGAAGATGATGGTGAGTTGACCGCTGGTAGCAGATCGTAACCTTGGCGCTGACCTGTGAATAACCCCGCTTTCAGCCCCAGATGGGGGCCAAAAGGGACAATAATCGGACATGAATGTTGTGGATTGCACCCATATCAAACCTTCTCAGAATTTCTTATTGCTAGACAAATCATGTCAGGCGTTGAAGCTGCTGGTCTCGTCTTGGGCGCTATTCCCCTCATCATTGCGGGCCTGGAGCTATACGCAAAAGGCGTAGCAACCGGCAGGCGCTTATGTCAATACAAGAAAGAGCTCGAAATCCTTCTGAACGAGATCAAGACAGAGAAGGACATACTCATCAACAGTATCAGCATGATCCTGGTGGGTGTCGTGAAGACTCAGGACATGCCGCATTTCCTCGCGGACCCATGTGGCGAGAGATGGAAAGATGGAAAATTTGATACAAGGCTGAGAGACCGTCTTGGGGTTTCTTTTAACTCCTATATTGGAACCATCAACCAGATGAACTTTATAGCAGATGGCTTTAAATCAAAACTGAAGCTTGATAGGTCTGGCAAGGTTAGTGAAGGTTCCTAGCGCTGTGCTTTACTCTATTTTCTCAAGTCATATATTGTACAGCATTCTATCATAGCACTTTTCAAGCCTCTGCGTTCTTGACTGACAGTCGCAATCACATAGGCTCAACTCAGTGACCCTCATTTAGTCAAAGAATATTACAAGAGGCTGAAATTTGGGCTCCGCAAGTCCGAATACGACGGCTTGATGTCTAAACTACGACAAGCAAATACTGCGCTTTGCCGATTGACAACGCAAACGCTATCTCTCGAGGCGGCGCACCGCAATGTTAAGGATATCAGCTCAATTCCAGATTTCAACGTTGTTCACGTTCGCGCAAGAGAGTTCTATGATACCCTTCGTACCGGCTGGAAATGCTCTTGTTGGCAGAACCACAGCGTCAACCTCCGCCTAGAGCCACGCATGGAGCCCGGTTTAAATAATGATGAGGATGGTTACGATGAGGACTGTCCCCGCTTTCACGTTGTGTTTCGTAACGGACAGCACCATTCAGACGATCAGAGAAACTTCACTGCTCCATGGACTTGGGAAGAGGCCGACGCACAGCTTGTATATTATGACCGAGAATTGAGATTGAATAGGCCAAAAGGCACTGTAAAAGAAGTTCGGTTCGCGCAACAGGCAACGACGGCAATAAAATCGGCACTGGATCCGAAACCAAATGAGCGACTGATCGAAGATCTATGCGCTGCTATCAGTACTCTTCAAACACCGGAACGAGAAGCATGCCTCTCACTTCTCGCGACCGAATACGCAAACCAAAAGTACGGGGTGCGGATATATCCTTCCAGGAGCCCATCTTCAGCTCGAGAATCGTGGTCGATATCATCTTTAAGCACTGTTCTCGATGATCCAAAGTTCACAAGACAGGACAGACTACGACTGGCTGTCACGTTAGCCTCTAGCGTGCTTCAACTTCACGAAACGCCCTGGCTGGAAAAGAACTGGAGTAAAGACGACATCTTCTTTATTGACCGACCGGGCCGCAAAGTGTACGACCACCCCTTTGTCTCTTGTCACTTCGACGAAAATGATGAAAGAGCCTCGTCTGCTACACCACAAATCCTCCGCAGAATCATACGCAATCAGGCTCTCTTCGCTCTCGGTGTCTCATTAATCGAGTTGTGGTACGGAAAACCTCTTCAAGAATTGCGAAGGCCAGAAGACTGTGATGGAAATCCGAATGACCCTACTTCATCCCTTTTGACAGACTGGAACACAGCCGAACGTCTTGTCGATGAAATTTATACTGACGCGGGCCCGAAGTACAGCGCTGCAGTAAGACGCTGCATTCGGTGTGACTTTGACCGACGTGCAACTAGCTTGGACGATAAAGCATTTCAAAAGGCAGTGTACAATGGTGTTGTGGCTCAGCTACAAGAGAACCTTGATTTCTTCTCAATTATCATATAGGCAAGGTAGCGTGAGGGGAAATATTTATCAAAATCCGATACGCGATGAGTGTCATTGGTCGTCGTACTATTGCTGTACAAGCCTGGAAAGATCTTATTCTATATGCTACTTTCCAAATGGTCTCAAGGATGGCAACTTGCTTTCATGCCTTTCCCGGAGTCTGATTCAGCTTTGTGGGCTGGTGCTAAGGAAGGTGGCAGGCGTAGACTCACCCTCCTGAAACGATGCGTGTACTATGCAGCAGTAACGGTCTTGAAGAAGAGTTTGATTAAGCTCAACCACGCGTAAGCGGCGATTATACTTAAAGCTCTCATTTATGGTTGTTAATATATGAAACAGGAACACGTCTAAAAACACAGGACTCATACGCCTCTCATTCACACTAAGAAGCATTTGGATCCATCCTCCACTTGACACAATTCCCCTCCATCTTCCCGCCCTGTTTTCTATTCTCTCCATCCGTGTCACATTGATCTGTAATTTTCCTCAACTCCGTCCCGCACACATCCACATCTACCTTCCACTCACACCCAGGCTTGATCTCGATACTCGTGACGATACTCACCGCAACAACCTCATTGCGATCACAACAGCTCCAGGATTCAGTCTTCTCGTAGTAGTATTTGGCTTCTAGTGTCTTTCCTTTGATCTGAGCGCAGAACCGGTCAATCGCCTGAATCATCTTGTAGCGGTGTACCCATTGTCCACTATTGTAGTACCCCAATGTATCCTTCGAGAAGTCAGGCGCCGTCTTCGATGGTGCTGGAGGGGGTGGAGGCGGAGGTGGAGGCGCGCTGGAGGCTGGAGGTGAGCTGCTAGACGGTGCATTCGATGGCTCGGGGGCCGCCTCGGTAGAGGTGGATTGAGAATCCGCAGAGCAAGATTCTTCTTCTGTATCATCAGAATGCACGGGCTATATATTTTAGGCGGAACCCACCTTCTCTTCCTCCAGACCATCCAACATTTCTCACAGAGCGGCAAAGTGTATATATTCTCTGATCGCAAGCTACCAAAGCCAATCCAAGATCCTTTCTCCCTATCATCGTGCACAAGCGACTTATTTTCAGCTATGACATCAAACCAGTTTCATCGCGAGCCAATTTATCGTCTCCGCTGGAACGTCTTCGGCGATATTCGAAATATCCAGGTTACGGATGACCCCAAGAGTGAGGATGCCAATCTATCGCCTTTCGAAGGCCATCCCATGGCATCGGAATACGCAACAAGCCCTCCAAGATCTAGACTTACTGTTGGCATCATCCCCCTTGAAGAGCAGTGCGTGCATGACGAGGCTGATGAGGAAGATCGCTACGACGCACCGGAAAAGCTGATCATTCAAAAATCAGAAGGTGATTTTATCACTGTCGGTGACTTCGTCACTCAAGTCCACGACTATCTGAATGCACATAAGCACGAAATCGTCGAGTACATGGACCAACTCTACGGCGGGATTGTTGATTTAGGTGATGGACAGATTGCAAAGGAGATTAATGCCGATGGAATGATGGGCGGGAATATCCCCGAGGGAACTCAATTCTTCCTTGATTATATTGAAGAGTCCGTTCAATATGAAGGGAAGGATCTCAATGTTGACGTCGAGATCTATGCAATAGGACAGGACGGAAGAACAGCCGAACAGTACTGGAAGACCCGCCGAGGTGCACGATGACTGGTGTAACGTAATGGGGGCCGTAAATAAAATTGACTGTGATTCGGCGGCTAGCGTTGGAGATAAAGGCTATATTCATTTTGGTGGAGATTATGTTCCTGCAAGTAGTTTGAGTCCGAGCGTATTGTTCCTCCTTATCCCATGATCAGCAAATATATGCATACTTGTGCTCTATTACTATCGAAGAAAGATATTTCGCTTTTTCTCACCCAGATGTCTGAGGCACAGCGGCGTACCCTTGTAAGACTCAAATTTTCAGGAAGCCAAGGCTGACGGCCTTATTGCGGCACAGCAACAACACGGCTTTTAAGTAAACTCGGGGATTATTATGATGAAGCAGTGTAAGTGAGAGCATTCTGAGCAGTTCCAGATCTCAGGCACAGCATTATGCACGTGTAAAGGCCCGGTAGATCAAGAACCGGCAGATGATTGCTTAGTATCTCGCGGAGGGAGCGCGTGAAATTTCGAACTGGGTATGTCGTTCGACGTCCGAACGATTCTATTGGGACTTTTATACACTGGAAGGCTTTGGTTTCTTTAAAAGTCGGAACACCCTTATCAGAGGCCATTGGATTAAGTCACTTGATCACAGATTCTGCCAACAAAAGTTTCTCTCGCCGAAGAATATTATCCTTCGGTCTCCAAGCAGTGTTGTGTGGCAAAGCACACCGTTTCCATGGCCGTCAAGGTGCGGTCGAGATCTGACTCAAAATCTTACAGCTTTGTTGAGGCTCAGCAAGGCAAAGTTGGAGCGGCAGAGCTTGATTACAGATTAGCGGCACGGGGCTGAAAACAAGGCAGATGCTGGGACCAAGGGCCGGCGACTAAAGGATGTTAATATTGGTGCCTACTTTCTTGTCGATGCGTCTGAACTATCGTGGGAATTTGGGGTCCATACGTTGTCCGGATATGGGAGCCCATGCTGACAATCTTGTTGTCAAATTCCCGAGAGGTCTTCCTTTGGCGCATTGGTCCTTTTGTAAGAAACATAGTTTCAATGGTATGCTATGATGCAACAGCAATCTCAACAGCTTGTTCTGGCATTGGATTCTGTATTTCGCACCCTCCCATCCGCATCATTGGAGGGCAACTTAGAAGTCTACCCCCAGACCTTTTTTCTTCTCTGAACTATTTTGCCTACATGTCTCATTTGAATTTCTTCGTGCTCCTTCTGGGTGGGGTACATCTGTTCACCGTGAAGGTTCAAGCCGCCGCTGGAGACGTGGTATGCAGATATACTGCCACGACACCTGCGAGCGTTAACTACTACACCTGCACTGATCTTGCCAACACTTACTTCATCACCGTCGAAACGTTCTTTAAACTGAACCCAACAGTAGACAAGGACTGCGAGACCATCAAGCCCAACACGGAGTATTGCGTCAAAGGATGTGAGTTTCCCTCCAATTATTCGACTTTCACACCAAGCTGACACCATCTCCAGTCATACAAGATTCAATATCGAAAGATGGATTCTGTGGGCCGCAGCATGGCAACACGACTTGTATAGGCACCGACAAGCAATGAAGTGTGGTGACACTATGTGAGTCTTATCCCAAGTGACATCTGCCTCTTCTCCCCTTTTCTAATCATTCACCAGAGATGACTGCCAAGCCGAAACGTCTTTCTCTGGCGGTTGTTGGGAGTTTCCCTCCGAATACTCTACGGACGGTAAATGCGGTGGCAAATAGGGCGCCTGCTGTAATGCAGACGGTCTCTGCGGAAACGGCGACGCCTTCTGTGGTATGGGGAAATGTAAGTCGGGTAATTGTACTATCATTATCCCGACTCCACCGCCAATTTCTGGACTCCCTTCGCCAACCTCATTGAATGCCGCTGCGCTCACGGCAGGTGGACAAAGCCAAACGTCATTCTCAAGCGGTTGCCTCACTGCTAATGTGCCTACCCTTGACGGCTCTTGTGGTGCAAGTAAAGGGGGACATACTTGTGCGGGAAGGCCATTTGATGGTCAATGTTGTTCTTCTGGTGGATTCTGTGGAACTACAGATAACCACTGCAAAAAGGATGGCAAGTTTCCAACTGGTATTAAACATCTATAAGCTAATGTTGTTCTAGCCAAAAGGGTTATGGAAACTGCACATGAGGGGCGGTTTGAACTGGCTAAGCCTTCATATATCTTGTGATAGAATAGTTTATGCCTTTTGTGGTCTGATATCACAATTCGGGTCGCGCTGTTTTCATAACTTTAGATATGTATAGGTTCGTATTCAAATTAAATTGCAACTATTAGCTTCGCAAAGGTTGTTGACAATGTCCTACAAAATGTAGTGACAGGATCTTTTACGCGTAACATGTGATACACTCATCACTTGTTTTTTTAGATTCTCCGATATTAATGAGAGGCTCCTTGAAAGCATTCCTTAACTAGTCTCGCCTACTAAAATACTAACCAGCTTAACTACAGCATAGTAATAGAATTACTAGTAAAACATATCGTTATCAGAATCAACAATTACCTAGGTAGCAGAATAAAATTTTTAGTAGAATAAGCAATTAGTCAAATAAATCAACGATAGACATGAATTACTCCACACTTCCAGCGCCCCTTGGTGGCATCAGAAAATTTGATCAGTTCTCTTGAAGACGATAACTCCACGCCTCGATTGTTAGACAGAGAGAACTAGAACAAATGGCGTACATAATCTGGTTATCACGCGATCTAGCAACAGTAATCTCACCACCCCTTGATTGTACTTCCCACTTCCAACCAGGCCAGACCCCCTCTCTATTCACTTCACTAAGGCAACGTACATCCCGAATGCCCCACAGGCGTCAACCCCGTATTACAAACTCCGACACGACAACCACCAGGCGCACATCCACCTTGAAAGGCATACGCATTCCCCGTGCATTGGTATACTGCCCAGGAGCACACATCGTTACAGACGCATGACACGCTACTGCAGCTGCAATCATGGCAATCGCCGGTTTGACGGCAGTAGGAGAGGCCGAGATCGGAGGAGGGGTATTCTATGATAGGAATCGGTTAGTTGTAGCGCTTGGGAATGTGAATAAGGGTGAAGGGAGATGTGGGTATGAGGAAACAGGCGATCATGATGAACCGTTTGGGGTGTGAAACTGACTGAGATCCTGCAAGATTTCCCATCCGCAATAATTCTGACCTATGTTGCATTGCGCGCCTTGAGCTGTCGCGAAGCCAAAAATGAGCATCATCACTGGAAGAGACTTCATTGTTGGAAAGAGACGCCAAACTTATGTGAACGAGATGGACCGGGAGGAAGTGGAATTGTTTGTCTCAGTAATCCTGCGGGCCGGAGAAAAGAGCACCTTATACGACGATTTCGAGCGCGTTGTCCCTCAAACCTTTTACGCGAGCATCCAATCTCTTCGTAAACAACAAAAGAAAGCCTCGGCAAACCGAGCATGTACTCCCGCCACGACAGCGAGGTGACGTTCATGATCGTACAGGTACAACTGGCCACTCTCCCCCGCATCTGATTTCCAATGTGTAGGTTTGCTTCGATCAGCAGGATGAAATAGGTGGAAGTGGTATGTTTCGGTCGGACTTTTGACGTGGACAAGTTATTTATGCTCTCGAACTCTCGTGAAAACACCTGAGAATAGTAAGACGGCATCATCCAGGAGTTCTAGTTTATACGCTAGAAAGAGTACTGCACAGAAAGGAAATGACATCGAGATACTACACCAAGGGCTGAGGCACCCTGGAGCTTATTATCTTGCTCCCTTTGTAGGAGGTTGACCTCCTAAGAGACTTCAGCAAAGCTTAGAAGTGTATAGTGTAATGAAAAGTAAGTGTGAGTGATCAAAAGCAGTGTGGAATCAAGTGGTAAGGCAACAGAGTGTATTGTAGGAGAGACGAACCGCCAGCCGGCCATACTGGTACGATACCATACTAAACAGCGCATCACGTGACTTTGCTGTTCCCGTCATATTTACCCTCCTTATACTTAGCTACATGTCCTAGTAAAAACAAAAATGCCGAAATAACCGTACAAATATAACGTACATTAAAGTGCCTTCAAAGGAATCACTCACAAGGAGTATAGTTATTAATTGATTTCAACTTACAGGAGGATGTACATATAAAGATTATTTTCAACATCAGCGGAAGGCTGAATACGCCTCGCATTCACATTACTAGCATCAAAAAAGCTATACAGATAGTCGTCACGATGCTGTGGGAGCGCTGAATGGAGGGGATCGCGCTCAAAGATGTTGGCTTGACGCACGTGACTCGAAAGACTTTTTACACAATTGAGAGACCGCAGTAGAAGGTCTATGCGCCAGAAGTCTACATCACGGTCCAACAAGCCCAAGCGAGAAGACACACCTGCATGCTTCTGCATCTCGGGCTGAGTCCTACGGCTGAGCAGTCGTATAGTTCTCGACGATGATTCGGAAGCTACATTTCGCTATAAACTCAGAGGGCTTTTGGCCTCGACAAGCCTTCTACCATTAGCATACGGATACGGTTCGTAGGAGATTGGTTCTATGGTGGAAGTTTAGGTGTTGACGAGGCTGCGCTTGAGCTAGCGCAAGGCTAATCCTATGGCAAGCTTTCCGCGGGTTGTGACAGGTGCCGGCATGCAGGTGCCGCTGTCAGTGTCTTGGTGGCAGAAGCCGATTCCCACGCCTTACTCCATCTTTGACTGCAAATACCGTACGAATCGATAGCATGCAGGAATTGCTGCATAGTCTAGCATGCGTTTTGCCGAGTGAAAGATACCAGAATGATGGGCAAGCGACGAACCTGAGGCCCCTGCCAATCATTCCGCCATGCGTCATAGATTTTACCAGAAATGGAAGCGAGAATGCAACCCCGCTCGATTTGCTCAACGCTTGTACTGTTCTGTCATCCGCATTGCTCGATCAGCTCCGTCCTTTGCTTAACATCTGCAGGCTCCGGACTCCCCAAGTTCCAGACACATCAGCTTTCCCGTGCGAAGTCGCCGATTCCAAGATTCTAGACCACATTGTCCACGCGCATAACAGCCGCAAAAGCCCTGCATATCGCGACCAGAAAGCGGGAGTCGAGTGAGGGAAGTCTTTCGGTCCACCAGCTATGCATGGGCAAGACAAAAGTGGCTGGAGAAGGTGGGTCGGAGTGTGCGCAGTTTTGCTATTTAGATACAAACATTTATCCTGGGCCGGTAAGCGATCTACTATCCATCTTAGGCGTCAACGTCATGGCTCACCAAATATGGAGAAGAAGTCGCTCGTTTTTGGCTCAACGTTGCACCATTTAGGCAAAGGGTCGTATTTAGCTGGGTTTAGCTCAAAGCGCCATTTACTTAGCACAGCCAGCCGCAATTAAGCTTGAATCGAAAGGTGGAAGATCCTGCCCCCTTGTGGACTCGCAAGCGCTGCAGAAGACGAACAAGCATTCTCGAGGCATCCAAGCCACAGAACCCGACTTTGATTTAGATTGAATATCTCCATCGCAACAGATGCTATTTGGATTCTGAAAAGAACGACATTTTGTCTTAGAAAAAAGCTCTATCGGAAACTGTAAAGAAACGTCTTATGATTTTTCACGTTGGACCACCAGACGTTGCTCTTTGGACTTAAATGTCGAATTTCCCACCAGAGGCTTAAGAGTGGCGCGCTACCTACGCAACAACGAAGGACTTGGCTAAATCAGCCCTTGAGCCGCTCAGCCAGCCACGATTCAACTATGAAAGCTTCCGTTTTTCGCCCAAAGCTTACGCGCCGCGAGCTCGTCAAGATCCCACTCTGATCTTTTGCCTGGACTGTGTCTAGAACTCTGGACTCACCACGTCAAGCTTCCCAGTCCGTCGCCGCGCTCAAAAATCGTTCAGCTCGACGCCATTACCACATAGGACTAAACAATTAGCATGCAGTGTCTCCCAATGCTCGCAAGCAGATTTTTGAGGATAAAATGCTGCAAGATCCGCACCGTAAAGTTTAGTTGCGGAAGACACGCACTTCGCTCTTCAACATGCATTCTTTCAGCTTCCTCACCGTTGCCGCACTCGTTATAGGCCAAGCCAATGCCATCCAACCCACGGCATTCACGCAATCGATATGTCAGACTTACTATACATCCAAGTCTACTCAATCTAGCGTAACCAAAACCACTCGCACAATAACACTCAATCCTCCGGTTGTTGTGACTTACACGCCATCGACAATCGTCACTCCTGCGCCAACAACCAGTAAGTAGAATAAAAGTTTCCGCCATCTAGGTTACATGCTAACGCTCTGCAAGCTACAACGACGACGACTCTCACTACTACGACTACTCTTCCAGTTGTGACCGACACATTTAGTGCCACTATTACAAGTACCGAAACTGACTCAACGACGGGTAATCCCCCAGTGCGCATCGCTGAGTTTTTCGAATTCTAACCTTTCATCCAGCTACGGAAACGGAAACGGAAACGGATACTTACACAACTACAAGTACCGCTGCCGCCGGTGTTTCCACCGTCCCTATCCCCGATGGCTTCATCTATCCCACACCTACGCCCGGCGGACGCAAAGCTCGCGATGTATCCCCCGCCAGGCTAGGCGGTGCTCTGATCCCGCGAGCAGCAAAGCCGAATTCGCCTCATTGTACCAAGCCGTCCTCTCCCAGGTATCCATACAAAGTGGTTTGCAATGTACTTGTGGAGTCGATAATTCCCAAAACTTTCACCGTGACGGCGAAAAAGACGACGACTATAACTGCCGCAACCCCGACTAGCACGGCCACGCAGTCGCAAACGACTACTTCTACATCGACGCTTCCTGATGCCAGCACGACGGTTACGGAGACGGATAGTACGACGACCACGCTTACGAGCACGGAAACGGATACACTTACGATAAGGTAAGTTCAACTGCGTGGATCTTGTTACGTGCCATCAGCCCAACTCATTTCCCTATCTAGTACCACAGTAACCGCAACCTACACGCCCCCCGCTACATCAACCTACTACCCCGTCTGCGCCACCGCCGCAAACCAAGTTTCAAATACCCCCTCCGGTGACATTCTGCGTCTCCTAGGTACAGGCAATGCAGTGGCAAGTGACTTCGGCACAAACAGCGCATACGACTGCTGCGTGGCGTGTTTCCAGACCCCCGGGTGCTACGGCTCGAATTACGGAGCTGGCTACGGCGCCATTAGTTGTGAGCTTGAGATCTCGGGGGATGGAAGCTGTCCTGCGAATCAGGGAGGGCTTGGGGGTGATTATTCGAATGGTGAGGTTACGGCTTTGGCTTTGACGTTTAGTAATGGGCCTTGTGGGTATTATCTGTTCCAGGCATCATGAGGAATGGATGGGTGGATGGAGTTGGTAGCGATGATCTGGGGCTTGTGGAAAGTTTGATGGAGCTTTTATGCGAGTTTGTTAATGGAATAGCGTCATACAATGAGCATGTGTGCCATAATTTTAGAGATTCTACCTTCACCTTTCCTCAAGTAGGAAGGAATACATCTTGAACGCGGAGCGGCTAAGAGCTTCTCACTCCAGCGATATAGCATGAACGAATACACCCAAGAGGCAGGGCGTCTAGGAGCTTCTTTTTCAGTCTACCAATCAAAAAGAATGGAACATACCCTTGGCGCGTAGCATCTGAGGGCATTTTCATTCACACTCTGGAAAGTAGGTAATCGGAAACTCTCCCAGAAGTACTGCTTCCAAGACAGGTTTTGAAAAGTCAATGAAATTCAAGAAAGAGGTTTGGTCTTTAAGCGCGCTACTTCTCGTATAGGATCTATAACCCCCGAAAATCGAAAAGAACGATCTCAAGCTCAGATGCGCTGCCTCTCGGGCGAATGCCATTAATACCAGAAACCGCCTCATGAAATCTCCCCACACTCAACCTCTCATTTCGCATGCGAACTCCCTATATCGGCCAAATCCTCCCCGCCCTTATCCTCTCCTCCAAAACCTCTATAACAACTTCTCCACCATAGCGCATCATATCACCAACTTAAATCCCGTATAATCCATAAGCACATTAAAGACTAACCCCAGGCGTAGTCATAGAGGATAATCCATTACCCGACAACGATAATCCGTTTCCATGGTGTCGGTGTCGACGGCGACCGCGGCGGGAGTTACTTCGGAATCGGATGAGGCCACACAACATCTTGGATGAAGGGATGAGGTGGTGCTTGGTTGTCGGCGCTGTAGCTTGGTTGTGGGCGTTGCAGCTTGGTAATCGGGTTATGATTTGGTGGTGGGTTTATAAGGGTCCTGTGGACTTGACAGGTTTTGATGGTTGGTTATGGGAAGAACGGGAGGATGTTATATCTGCGGATTTCGAAGGGAGAATCGTTCATGCTGAGCTGTAGGTCGGCCAGTGATGGTAAGGCTGACGAGCGTGGTTAGCGCATGTTAGCGCAGAGTGTGATTCGGCACCTCGCTTACGCTAAATTTAAGGTTAAACTAAACGGGCATAGCCACCTGAGCCACACTGACGTAGTTTCAGGGGCTTCCCCGTAGTATTTCAATAGGAAAAGATACTTTCGAATTAACAGAATGGGTGTGCTTCGGGGCTTTCAGATTTGATTTTGAATATCCGAAAGAAGATATTATCATGAAGAGAAGGAGATCTTCCGAGCAGCTTAACTTTTTGGGCAGATTATACGGAATTGGTTAGATGCAGAGAAGGGATAAGGGGTAAAGAGTGTCGTGTTATGGAAAGAAATAAAAACTCTCGGAAGAGCCGCTTCCAAGGCAAATATAAAGGATTTGTATATTGTAGGTGGAAATACACCACACAGATATCAGAGTCCGTCATTTTGGAGGATGGGGTTGCATCTACCATATTCTTTACCGCCAGCCCATGTAGACTCGGTGCAAAGCACTAAAGTAAGCTGCCGTGCTTGAGAATATTCGAAAGTAGCATAGAGAATAGGATCTATCGATGCTGGTATGGCTATGGAAGACCGTAGTACAATGAATAATGACGCCCACTGTGAACCTTCTATACCCTTCGCCGTGGAGCCTTTACCTCATCGCCGTATCATCGCGCATCCTCGCAGGTGGCCGCAAACCGGAGCAGCTGCATTCATCCTGAAGCATTCAATATTCGCGCGTTCATATGTATGAAGCCACAAAGTGCGGGGTAACCCGAGACCCCTGCGTTCCCGTCTCACAGCCCTACCACAGCCTCACTCTCGTCAACCCCTGAACGGGGCTGGAAGATGAATTCTATTTGCACGAAAAAGAGAAAAGCCTCGCAGCGGAACAATGCGCTGGTGAGGATCAAGCCGTTCATGTGGTCTTACGCAAGAGATCTCGATCGGTAAATTGCTGATCAGCCTCGTGCACGCTTTGACGTCACTGGACCCTGACCGTCGGAAGCTGAGGGGTAGCTCTGAACATTTAAACCAACAAGCTCTCCATTCGAAACAAACCGCCTCACCAAGCATCGCTAATCCACATATCATAACTCCCATCGCACAGACCCAATAATACCAACCACAATGAACCCCTTCACCTCCTCCTCCACCTCCAACCCCACAAACCCCTCCTCCCTCGATAAACTCGGCTCAGGCTCCGAAGTCGACCGCTACGGATCGCACTTCGGTCTCGACAGCGACAAAGTGAAAGCCGCAACAACAGAGCTGCTACAAAAACAAGGAAGCGGGGCGGAGCAGGATGTGCATGGGAAGAACTTCGGGCTTGAGGGCAAGAATTTTGGACTCGGGCAAGATGGGTTGGATAGAGCGAAGGAGAAGGCGCTGGGGGTGAAGGGTGTGGGGGCTGAACAGGTGAATTCTGGGTTTTTTTGCTTGGATGAATGAGTGCTAATGTGATATATGCAGGATCGCTACGGGGCGCATTTCTCGTTACCCGATGGCACGGCTGCGAAGGCGAAGGAGAAGTTGAATGAGAGCGTGCAGGCGAATCAAGGTGTTGAACACATGGGTTGAAGGGTAAAATCAGAAGGTGTGCATCGTGGGACGGGAGCAAAGTACTTTGAACGTCAGGCAGGGGGATTCCGATTCTTCCCCGAAAAGACGGAGCGACCATTCCGCCTTGTATTATAACAACAATACTCAAAATCTAAGATTCGAGAATGTTAAAGTATTTTTGCAAACTTCGATCGCAAGGTGTGTGTATAGAGGATGTCGTTATTTGTGCTAACTGAGTATTCGAAAGAAACACGACTACTTGTGGTTGGATGATGATTTCGACTTACCATCCATCCAAACATTCATTCTGGCTCTCCACAGGCTCTAAAGACCAGTTTAAATATCTCTTTATTACCATAATCTTAATTAGTAACTATACAAAAGATCCAATGGGCCACATAGAAACAAACTAGGCCTTCTTCACCATCAACAACACCCCCCTCAAACTCGCCTTAGCCACCACCTTACCTTCCTCCACGCCCGCCTCGTGCGATAGCCTTACAATCTCCCCAACCATTCTCTTCACAACATCGCGCTCGGTTCCAACATCATCCGGATGTGCTTCACGCCACCGATGAACAGGACTCGCAGTACTCATCATCTTCTCCGCCATATCTAAATCAACCGTCATCTCACCACCGGCAAAGAACTCGTCGCTGTTATCGGGGCCCCACTCTTTGCGGAACAAGTCTTGCTCATCGAACTCAGCGACAGGCGATGCCAGCGTCCACGGCATCGGCAGATCAACGTACAAGCCCCGTGTTAGCCAGTTCCCGGGCTCGAAGAAAGGCCTCAGCTCACGCTCCTCGATTTCGTCCAGGGCAGCTTGGATGGCGTCTGCGTTGGGCATAGAGGGGTGCATGCGTGCTGAGCCGGTCGTCCATATTGCGACGGTGCCGCCTGGCTTCAATACCCGCGCGGCTTGCGGCCAGAACCGCACCATGTCGAACCAATGCGCAGCCGTTGAAGCAGTGAGAAGATCGACGCTAGAATCCCCAACCGGCGGCGAGAGATGCGACCCGAGATCTTCAGCCGTTGCAACCTCAAAACGAATAGGCTCGGATGTGGATGAGGCGCCTGCCAAAGAACGGGCGCTATCGATCATTCCCTCGGACGGGTCGAGGCCGGTAGCGTGGGCGAAGTGCGGTGCGAGGGCGCGGACCGCGGTGCCTGGACCGCAGCCGACATCAAGGAGTGTGTTGAGATGGCCGCCTGTGGAAGTGTGGTGGTCTATGATGGTTTTGTATAGATTTGGATGGTAGCCACGGCGGTTTTGCGCGTAGGCCGTGCCTTGCTCTTGGGTGTAGGATTTGAAAGTCTTTTCGGCTGAGACAGCTGGGCTTGGATTCGACATGGTGATTCTAGCTTGGTTACCAGGAACTGGGGCCTTATCTGCGATGTGGTTTGGACGTTGAGTTTGAGGAAAGAAGGTTTCAGCTTCCTTAGCCTGCCTTGCCTTCCAATTGCTTTAAGAATGGCGGAATGGTGGAATACCTGCGCCAAGATAACTCCCGGTGATCTTGTTATTATATGAAGTTGGGTTCGTATTCTTCGCATTTCCCGGATTCAAGTGCGGAGCTCGGGAGTCGGCAACCGTAGCTCCCGTAACAATCCTGGCAACGTTAGTCACGTGAATAATGCGATTAACGTTAATAAGTAGGTTTGCTATTTAGTCAGTCTTTTATAAAGTAGATGTAAAGTGAGAAGACCGTTATGTGATGTTGAAAACAAAACATTATTTCAAGAAGAAAATCTTTGATACTTTCGAAATTTAGGGAATTCTGCGAAGAAGCATTATGCACATGAAAAGAACCTCAATTTGAAAAGTGTAAGGTTTGTCTTCGAAGATTTATCCTGGAAAGAAATCTTTGTTTTAGAGTTTTTCCATTGCTTGAAATCGTTTAAAAATGCAAGCTTCTACAAAAAGAATTCTTTATTCGTGATGAATAAAATCTACACTTTATCATTACAACTACGCTAAACTGCTCTTAAACAGTACTTTTATTATAACTCTCAAATTTTTTACCTTTATAATCGAAGACCTTACCCGTCTAATGGAAATTTTATCTTCAGGTCAAGTAAAGTCAACACGTGTTCTATAGAGGTGATACTCCTAATAGGAAAAAGACTTCTTCTCTTATTTCAGCTAAGCCCCAAAGGTGTATTGTCTTCTTTTTGATTATCGAAACTCGCGGATTTAGGTAGAAGTGCTATCTCTAAGTCAGAAAGTCGATTTGGGTGAATAAAGGTTAACACGCAATGTCATATAGGTGATGTTTTAATGATGAGATCTTTTAATCCCACATTCAGCGATTTTAGAATCCACTTAAAGGCTGAGTGTCTAAGCTGCATACTCTTTTCTCTGCTTCTAGAGTCTTACTGATCCTTTAAGGTAGAAAGTCCCTTTGAGGCTTCCTGAAGTTGCGATTAGTAGATTGTGCTTAAGTCCGTACATCGCAGGAGTGAGGATCGGAGTATCCTTCTATACTAAGGCCGTACACTAATTACCGTAGACAAATGAAATTACATGTCGGTCTCACCAATCCGTATGCGATTGTGCAACACTATATCGGATTGCTGGAAGTAGGAGAGTTCTTCATTAGTGGTTGTTAGGCTTTTTCGGTATTCCTTTTGCACTTCTATAGTTTAGATTTTCCCTTAGACGTCCTCTATAAAATCCAAACTCAAATTCAGTTTATTCACTTCGCATACTTCTCTGATACGTGAAATTTGAGAGAATATTGAGGTTAATAACACGATTGAGGGTCCTCCCGCGGCTGCTTCCATTTCAGTCTTCCTTCACTTGCATATGTCATATTTTCTGAGTACCTTGGGTTTCTAAACTGCCTTATATTTCCGATTTCCTTAGCTTTGAGTAGAGCTTAGGCCGCATTCTACTTACCTCTTACATAATTCAGATCATCAGCAGGAGGCATAAAATAGCTATATCGCTTTAGGTTCGGCTCGAGCACGTTTGCGAAGGACCAGTTTGTCGGGGCTCAACGTCATCTCTTATTTCAAGATGCCCACCGTTCCCCTGGCCATATCGAGATTTGGGATCCCCATCAAGTGGCTTTCACAGCCGTGTGTAGAGTCGGTTTGTACATATAAGCACCGTGCTTGCCGAAAAGAGCTAATTTTACGGCAGAGTGCCCGCATCACCACACAACGCTTTAACCAAACTTTTTCGGAGACCAGCACTATACAAGCTGCTTAAACCTTATTTGCACATCAATGTTTTCAAACGTGGGTTTCTGGAATTTCTTTGACTAAGCGGCTAACGACTGATCCAAATGCTCCGTTAGGTATTCACAGCTTACAAGTCTGACTACCACAATTCGTCATCGTGTGCACATATCGCAGCTTTCCTCCCTCAAGTCGGAACTCATGGCTATCCGCCGCCATCATCATATGCTCCCAGACGCAAAATATGCTCACCGACCCCATCGACTCGTCAATCACATATCGTCGATGCGTATTCGGCGCCTGGCTATGGTTCGATGGAATCCCAGGCTTGCACGAATCGTCGGGCTTGCCCTTTCCCGTGTACGCAGATCCCTCGAGCCGAGTGCAAGGTGTGCCCCACGGGACTGCATTGGCAGCGGTTGCGTTGCTCCACATGTCGAGATATGCGTCCCCAGCCGCCTGAATCGTGGCACGGCTGTCACGCTTGGTTTCTGGGATGGTGGTCCAGTTTTCCTGCAGGACGTATTGGAGCGTCTTCTTGGCATCGAAGAGCCATGCATTTGTGGTTGAAGCGATCGAGTCGATCGAGTAGATTTTCAGGTCCGAGTTTTGGTGTATCTGGGTTCCAATTACGTATGGATTGGATGCGTCTGCGATGACTAGCTCGGTGTAGGTCGCGCAGGTCGTCATATCGACATTAGTTCGGCGGTGATCGATTTTTAGAGCCTTGCTCAAGACTCCTTTTTTAGGATCCGTCTCCTTGTTATTCTCTGTATATGTCCAGTTTCCTGCCAGCTCCTTCTGCAGTAGATCTAGCTGGCCTGCCGTTTGAGCTGCAACATAAGCGTCGGTCGCTTCCAGGAGAGCCGTACGATTGCATTCTAAGTCGGCCGTGGCTATTGGGACGGCCAGCACGACTGAAGCAATGACACTGAAAGCCGCCCAGCTTCTCAGACCGAAAACTGTCATCTCGAATGATCTTAACAAGAAGCCTAGAATGATTTGGGAGACTTGAGACTTAACGTAGCGGCTACTAATAGCGAAGGTTCATTAATACCAAGGGTAGAATGGCAGCGACCCAGCGTTCCTAAATAGATAATCCCTTTCTCGAATTGATCCATTAGAGCCACCATGTCGCCAACTCAGCGGTAGTGGAACTATATGATTAGAGAAAGTGCCGTAGTGAAATATGGGCGTATCTAATTTATATATACGCATGTGGGGTTGATGTTTTGCCGGCTCAATGCAGTCTAAGAATTGCCGGCGCAATCTTGTTGGATAAACTTGAGATTAGGCAATGCGACATAATATGTCCCTGGAAGATATGCGATTGGTGCAGGGATTTAGATTAGTGGAGGAACTCCAATGTACAAAGCTAGGTTAAACCTACCGAGAGCTATACAAAAATAGTACAATCATGGAGTGATGGTCTCATAGAATTACTTTCCTCAACATCGCAGGCTTGAGTTACATTTCGATCGGCCCCGATTTTGATGTTTACTTTCAGGCCAAAAGAATGTAATTGTAATGGCCGAAAACTCCGAAGTAAAGCACATATCGCAACTCTTCTCTTTCTCCAATTTTTGTGTAACCAACGCTCTAATTTTTTACCCAATGACCTGCTGGTTTTCCGGTCGATCGCGCATGCAAACTGCGGGACTGTTGCCAATGAAAATGAGTTCGATGTTCGCTGAAGATTCGCCGACAAAATTAACAAGTCAGGTTTAAGGCGCTGCTAAATAAAACTCGATAGCGTATGTGTAGCTGGATCAACCTGTGTATCGTTCATCGTCGTGCAATCAATACCCTACGACCAGGCCTTCAAAGGTAAGTTGTACCTTTTCCGCTACTTTCTGAATCCTACTCTGGAGGGCAACTTGCTTTAATTCTTTGTCCAGAGTCCAAATTACCTTTTTAGGCTGATAGTAGAGAAGTTAGCAGACGCAGACACATCCTCCGGAATCGGAAAGTTATGTCACTCGTGTGGATGGATAGGAGAAGTGTTGGTTTTCTATCTACCTAGTTGCTGATCAAACCAGATTCTACATTCCTTGGAGGAGAAGTAGTAGTTGTCTGTCCGGGAAGTAAGGAAGAACCGTCCATATCGAGACCTGATGACACGCAGGCTTGGTGATGCTCCGAACTGACGAGCAACATAATTTACTTGAGGCTGGTAGGTATGTCGTTCCCCTAATCGAAGGGGGAATAATATTCTCCCTTTCAGCTGAGCTAGAATAAGAGATTGGTGAGTGAGAGTCAATTAGGTTCGGAAACAGCTCGGTCGAGAAGTCCTTAAGGTTTGAAACGCTCGAAACACTTGTCAGTCGAGGTCGTAAGGTGATCTTAAAGAGAACAGATGTGCAAATCGATATTTGTGGCAAGGGTGGTGTCGAAGGCACGCGTCGAAGTCCCGGAGAAAATAGAGTGATGCTTGCACGTGATCTTCTCCAGTTCCCAAATCGTTCCAATAGACTGGTAAAGTGCATCGCCTCTAGAGAAAAAGACTCCCATGTTTTTTAAGTTTCATGATTCCAAGGTTCGTGGGTGGAGTCACACTTTCCCGATCAAAACCATGGTTCGCATTGCGCGTTAGCAGTATCGTGGCACAGCGTATTCTGAGTCACACCCATCGAGGACCAACCCTGGAACCATTGCGTCGGAATGTATTTGGAAAAGTTTATATTATAACATTTTCAAAGAAAATAATGTAAATCTTAAGAACTTTAACTCGTTAGCCCCTATTTTCGATCCAAGTTTTCTTTCGTGAAGTTGATGCGAATCAAGGTTCGGGCCTTGGAGATAGTTGATCTAGTGCAAAGGCTGATCTAACAGTGAGCGAAAGTTGATCCAGTGCAAAGGTGCTTCGAGTATATAGGCCCTGCCTCCTCTATCACTCTTTGACATCCACTACACTTTCCAAGCATCGCATTTTCCAGTCCAGCCAAAATCCCACTGCCTCCAAAGAGTTCTATACTCTTCTGCACTCCACCACAGACTACGCTGCCATACTCATCTCCACATCACCACATACACTACTATACTCTCTCCCACACCACATCTCACCAGCACGATGTGCGGCTGTTTCTCCGCGCTCTTTGGTAGCAAGCCATATAAATCGCAACCCAGTAAGTACTCAACCCAGCCTGTCATGGTACGGAAAATGTCATGCTAACCCTTCCCTTCAGCCGTCACAGATAAGCGCGGATATACCCCCAAGAACAACAACAACAACAAGTACATGATGTCCGGTGCGGCTCCCGTTGGTAAGCCTGCCAAGGTCAAGACCAACCGCAGACGCCTGGTCCTCTCTACCGACTCTCCCCAGAACTCCTCCTGGTGGTAGGCGTCTTGCACCCATCAAAGGCGTTGCGTGGTCGGTACCACTCGAGCACGGGAAAGTACTCGGTCTCGGTCTCGTTGGATAGTGCGGTTCCTGTGGTGGATGTTAATTGAGGGGTTTCTTATTTTCTTTTCCTTTTTTGGACGTGGTCAAGGGTGGCTCGTAAAGAGGGAAGGGAATTGATATGATCGTTGTCTGGTATTTGCGTGGGATTTGTCTAGTGTCTCAATCAGCGTTGTTGTTTCCTTTAGCGGAAGGTGCTTTTCCAAGGTATTTTTCGAGTATAAGTTGTTTGAGATCAACTACAACTCTCTCCACACTTGACCTGGTAGTGCAGATCTAATAGTAAACCGATCTCTTCTCGCTTTGGACTCTCAAAACAGGCAAGACGGTCGAGGCCGTCAAATAGTGTGACCAAGATTGAACTCGATTACACAAGCCGGCTGAACGTAGAATATAATTCACAATGTACAGGTATGGCGTTAGTAAACTTTCCACAGCCACTCGAGGACATTACTATTGACTTTTGGGAAGAAGAGTAGCTTGATTTCTATAGGCATGTGTTTAATAACTGCAGCGCTCCGAGAATGAAGGCGTGCCGGAGTAGCGTATCTTGTTCGTAGTTAACTCGCGCTCTCGCCTCACCACCTGCTGTCTTCTCGTTAGTTCTATTAACAATACTTCTGCAACGCTCTTACCTATCTAGATTGACCGTCATTCCTCTTCACCAACCAAACTGTTGAGCGCGTGGATGCGTCCGTACCTCAAGTACATTCTCTTCATGATCTTGTTCGACTCCAACCCCGCGTTACCCGAGAGGTGTCCCTGAATCTGCTCCACGGTCTTGTTGCTCTTCTCGGCAGCTTTGCGGTTCGCCTTCAAGACGGACTTTTGATTCTTTGAGGCCTCGACTTGCTGACGTAGGCGGTCTCGCTCCTCTTGCTCGGGCGCCTTGAACGTTTGATCTCCTCCGCCTGTGAACTGCTGCGACTGTTCCTTGAGAGTCACCGTCTCAGGGTCCTTCATTATGGAACTTAGTACATATTAAATGTAGTTGGGGTTTAATGCGTACCTTAGAGTCTTCCGTGAGGTTATGGAATCCGTAGTCAGTAGTGCCTAAGCGCTGAGAGCCCGTCATACTGAAATGTTCGGACGGTGGAAACTGCTGGGTTCAGACAGTCACGATGATGTGCCTGTCGATGTGTGAATGAGGCTGTGTCGTGTTCGGAACGGTATGAGGTTAAAGGTGTGGGTTTGGAAGATTCAATGGGTGTTTGCATGTTGAGGTTTCAAGGTGGGTTCCCTCCGGAAGCTTATTTGCGTGTCACGTGGGTTCGCGTAGGCGTGAGCCCGCACCGTGCGGGACAACCTTCCGTTTCCAAAGCGTACCTTTGGCCCAGTGAAGAAGATGGTTTCGTTTAATTCACTTGAGTTGTACGTTACCTCACTTCTACTTCCTCACCTTTCACCTTTCTACTATTTCAATCTACCGCGAGGACTACGTCTTTCCATCTTGACCGTCCACCGCCGCGACGACTATATCTGTTCACTCCGACCGTCCACCTCCACGACGACTACATCTGTTCACTCCGACCGTCCACATCGCAGCCGCTAACATGGAAGATGCTGGAGCGAGTAGCCCCATACCTAATATGCGTTCGACTGAACGACGGTACTGCGGTTTGACGGCGACTGGTCAACAAATATGGGCGACCGTCCTCCCGAAGAGGAATGGGGCGGATGCTACAGCTTGGTATGCGGAACCGGGAAAGAACGCCGCTCATGTGCCCATCAAAGGGAACCCGATCGTTACGTGGGCATCTTGGTTTACTGGACACAATATGACTCATCGTAAAGCCATGGCTTTGGTCAAGACCGGAGGGCAAGAGATTTTTAGGTCCGATAACCCTCTTAGCACGGCCCTCGGGCAAGCGGTCGCCATGAACACCGGAAACGAGCTGGTCCGTCGTGAAGAAGAGCCTGGCGGTGTTAATAAACTTTCGAAAGGAGACTCAGACACGGATGTTTCAGCTGCGAAGAAGGCGGGAGGGAAGGGCAAGGAGAAAGAAGAGACGGTCGATTTGGGTGACGCGGAAGCATTGGAGCGCTGCAAAGCTCGTTTCTACAACTGTGATGTCAACATGCGGGAGGACGAGATGATATTGCTCCAGCATTACATTCAGACCAGCACGGGGCTTCGCGAACTTCCGCCAATCTCGCTACTCCATAGCATGCGAGCATGGTTGACCGATGTCGGACCGAAGTTTGGCTTCAGTGCGTTCGAGTCGCCAGACTGGATTGCCTATATCGTCGGAACTAATCAAGCGGATGACACCATTGAGGATTCGTTCTACGAAGAGCAGGAGGGCCATTCGGGTCTTAGGCCGTCGGTGGAAATATCAGAGGGAGGAGAGGTTAGTGAACTGTTGACGGCTGAGCCAAACATCACGGCTGAGCCAAACTCCACGACTGAGCCAAACTCCACGACTGAGGCTCCATCAAGCATGATGGAGGAGATTATCGCACTTCGCGCCCAAAACGAGCAGCTTGCGGTGGAAATTGGGTAAGAAGAGCGTTTGCTGCATGAAGCTCTCAACCATCCTGTGAGAGAACGGAACTCCCCCGCGTGGAAACTTGTGGAAGAGTACCTTCAGATGGAAGGTTTCCTGGCAAAATCGAGAGTGAGTTGGGTGTATTCATCGACCGGGACAGTCCTACTAATGAGCATACAGATAGCGTCACAAAAGATGATCGACGGCATCAAATCCGACGAGAACGAGCTAGACACGATCCTAGCTCCAATCCGCAAGATGCTGGAAGGCCGGTCCCGTACCTATGGAGCTTACGAAGGTTGGATGGATATCAAGGGAGATGGAGATGGAGGGTCGAATGACTGCGACAAAAAGTGAGGCCTTGGGGCTTGCTAAAATGACTGTCTGTTGGGGAAGGCAGTGACGATGCAGATAGTATGGCTGGTAGATTCAATATGCTCACGGTTAAGGACTCTGCACGTGTACATGGTAGCGTCCACCAAGAACATTCTGTGGTGATAGCATCAATAGCAAGCAATGAAACAGATTCCCATGATTTCCCAAGCCATGTTACATTCGAGAACGCATCTTCCTATTAAAAGCATTCTGTCACATAATCGTAGTGCCTCCATTTGTTAATAGTATTCCATAACAAGGCATCAGTGCCATTTTACAGTCACTAGTATAGAATAGAACAATAGGAAAGCCAAATTATATTTGAATATCTACCTTCTTTCCTAAGTACGCAAAACCAGAGGTTACTTCTATGAGGCTAGTTAGCAGGGTTCCAAGCTGTGAACTGGATTTCTAGCTTTTCGCAGAAGCCAAATGCCCTATGTGCCACGCTGACAACTTGGTAGGTTGAGGCTCACAGATGTTACCTTTACCTTATCTTCTTAAGCTAAGAAGATAATATTAATAATAAACTAAAGAATTAGTTCTAAAATTTATATTTTCTATTTATCTTTTACTATAAGTACTTATAACAGGGCTTCTATCCTATAGATCGGCCGGCAGGGTTCAAAGAGGCGAACTGGATTTCAGCCACGATGCAGAGGCCAAATACTTCATGTACCCTGCCGACAACTTGATATGTTTCGTTCTGCAGACTCCGCCTCTACAGCTTTTACTAAAGCTAAGCAAGGTGTGTAGGCTATAATATATAGATTAAATGTTAGAACTCTCTTTTTCTATTTAAGTTTTACTCTAGCTAGCTATAATAAGACTCCTGTCCTAATGACTAGCTAATAGGGTTCCAAGATGCGAACTGGCTTTCAACCTTGATGCAAAGGCCAAACGTTCCATGCGAAACGACTTCAACGTGAAATCCCCCGTGTGTACATTGGCGGCATAAGTTGTCTGAGCTTGCTGAGCTGAGTCTTTAGAAGTGTTTGTATGTACACATGACTTTAGATTACTAAGAATTGGGAATTAAGTTTTCGGAATAACCTTACATTAGTGGACAATCTAAAGAGGAGAGTAATCTTTGTAATTAAGAAATGCCTTAGAGTCTGCTGTGAGTGAGCCTGTATTTACTGTTGTTAAAATTAGAAACACCTTGAAGAATCCTGCCGCAGTCCACAATATAACTTGCTATCCAGCATTGGCGCGCCTGTCCTTGAAGTTGCCGCGTAGCTTCGATACTTCAAGAACTCTATTTGATTAATACGGTAGTATGCAGATGTACAGATAGGATAGTGTCTGGTCTATCGCGATACCGCTAATAAAAGATAGCGACCGTTTGAGAATATAAAGTCCTTAGTCCGCCACTTGGTTAGTCTACCAATTACCAAGCTAGCCACTTAATTCCTCCCACTTATCAACGTTATTCATTACCAAACCTTACTCTCAACCACGTATGAACTCACTTAACGCACTAAGAACTAACTTTACTTCAATAATCGAGGCCAGCTTCTCTTTATCTCTTCAATTTGGCTTAAAAGTTAGGCTATCCACAGTACAATCGCCGTTAACATTTAGACGACTACAACGTTAAAGACATCACAACATCTAAATTGCCTTCTATCCACAACGCATAATAGCCAACAGTTAAGATTCGGAGAGCATCATAACGGACTATGGTTTGGACGACTCGTATAAGCCTATGTATACTAGTAAGGTATGTACAAATCTCCTATTCACATTTCAATAATTGCTTACAAATATAATTAAGAAACTTAGTTACACAGATTAGTCCAAACAACTGAACAAGAACGCGGACGGTCAAGTCTCTGCAAGACCTAGCTTAGCTGGGCTTGAAAATGTCGCATGAAACACTAGGGACAAGTCTCTAATCGAGATCCGTACTCAAGTCAAGGAGCGCAGGGATCAAAACACCAACCTCATACTTGCATTGTAGAAGGAGAATAATAATTTAAAAAACTTGCTAGATAAACTCTTAAGAGATATAGCGATAAAAGCTTGAGAAATAGTCGCAGATTATTAACGGATTGTAACATTACTTGCAAATCCCTGGGTTAAGTGAGGCTATTCCCAACGGAGAACAGTCTTTCTAATGAGTCTAACAGGTGACAACGGTTAGCGGCAGCGGTAAGCAGAAGAAGCTTATATCCAACGAGCCTACGCAGGTGATTGACAGCGCTGTGACAAGGTCCAACAATGGTTAGCTCTGCTCCGTCTTTACTACTAATGAACTTGTGGTGTTCTTCATTGTATTGTCGGCAGCTTCGGCAGTTTCACTGTCGGCCTTGACGTTTGCTAGGTCCTGTTTGAGTATGTGTTGCTCTTCATACAGAAGAGCTAGTTTTTTCTCAGCCTGTAGCTTCAGTTGCTGTGGATGCGGACCCTTTGAGTTGCTACGGTCTGAGCCAGGACCGTCGAGGAAGAAATGCCCGAGCCAGCCTATCTTTGCCGAGATGAAGGTCGCCTTGCCTCTTGATTAGGAAAGCAATTAAACGTGGAAGGGTGGCCGGACTATTGGTGCATACATTATAGTCCTCGATAAGCTCACCTGCGTCGTCAAGACCGTGGACCGCCACAGCAATATCTTTCAAATCCTGAGAGTCAGTCTTCCTGTATTGTACTTAAGGGATAGTGAAGACAGTGTCTCACTAAACTCGTCGGTGCCTTGAATTCCGACTCTGCCGTTGTTGGGGCATTTCGGCTCCGCGATAGTGTGTCCGGAAGATGAGGAGCTGCACGGCGGGTGTCCATTATTCTTCGTACGGCGAACTCCCTTGGCTTTACAAGTCCGGCAAGCACCTATTGATATGATAACTTCGGAATAACCGTAAGGATGACAACTTGGTTTAACACCGTGTACTAAGTCTCAATCAGCTTTGTGGGCTGGTAGTAATTCAGGTGGTGGGCGCGGACCCTCCAAGAACGACGGATAACGACTCCCCATGTGCCCTAGTCTTTCGATCAACTAGAGTGAAGTTGAGTCTCAGTGCGTCACGTTCAATCGTGTCACCTCCGCCGCCATCAGTTCGAATATCATCAAATCGCTGTGGCTGGTTCTTGACAGGCGCATAGAGGCTGTATGGCAGGGTCTTGCCTCTATGCGCCCATGGCTTACCTGTTCACAACTCCACTATGGAACCACTCTAGGATACACCTTGAAGTAATTGTTTTCCTAGGTTGTCTTGACAGCTAGAGTCCCGCAATATTGTTCAAAGACGACTCTGGAATGCTGGGTGCAGGTGGTAGTCATTGCTGACTCATGTTTCATTTGTAAGACGTGCGCACGGACGTACGGCCATGTTTCAGACACGCCATCCGTCCCTTTCTATCCCGTCTCGATTCACTCAACACCATCCATCAAGAAACTGCTGCGACTCGTCCTTTAGTTCGATCCATCACAAACATGACCCTACCATTCCATCTTGCGCGTCGCGCAAACTGGAGTACAACGGTTCGACCACCGTCCTCTCGATACCAGTACGGGATCCACGAAAGCGGCGACCATGAATCTTTGACGAGATAAATATCTGACGACCGGGTTTGACCACACTTTTCCATACCCAGGTATCCACCTCAGCCTTATCTCGCTTGGCTTGCATATTTGCGTGCTGTCAAAACATTCTCGGGATTCACTCCTTATCAACTTATCTCCGCAGTCCTGGTTCGATTTCAGCCACCGACATGTCGATGATGAATTGAGGCGATCGCGACCGCCATGATTCTTATCTTGTGGAGACTGCTCGATCTTTATCTCTTGCGTTCCCGAGCACGCTCCCATACTCTGCGGCGACGCCCTCCAAGTCAATGTCGAATTTGGTTTCACTGCATGCTCTTTGCTCATTGAGCTGCCCAACAGCGACAGATGCGCAGGTACGAAGGCGGAGACGAAACGCGTGGGGGAACCTTGGGGACGGCTGCTGGACTGTGGGCGTTTGCTGATGTAACGGCATGAGCCAATGAACGACCAGAGGCGTTGATCGCCCCGCAATTGGTATCACCTTCCTTATCTTTCGATATCGTCGTCGGCAAACTCAGGCCAGATGTCCAGATATCCCCTAAGAATGCCTGGCCATCTGCGCCCTTATGACCACGGGCCTGGGACCTGGGTACGACTTGGCAGAGCAACCTCAACCGCCCTGCAAGACATCACATCCCCATCGCCATCGACACCATGGCCAGCGACCGCCGTGGTTCAGTAGTCGTGGATGAAAACGCCCTCCATGTCACTTCAGTCTTCACCAAAAGAGGTGAGCATGCTGTCATCGACCATGCTGCCGATGCCGACGAGGAGGTCCTCGTGGCATTGGGGTACAAGCAAGAGTTCAAACGGTACCTACCCTCTCGTTGCGCTCGTACACCCTCAACAAGCTCTACTAACAACCTCACCAGCGACTTGACTTGGATCGAATCCTTCTCGGTATCGTTCTCAGTGCTCGGCTTGGTTCCGTCCATCGCCTCCACGCTATCGTACAACTTGGCATACTCAGGTCAGGCGGGATCAACATGGGGATGGATCGTCGCAGGTGTTTTAATCCAAAGTGTCGTCTTTGGTATGGCAGAGCTATGTTCTAGCATGCCTACTGCTGGCGGGCTCTACTACGCGGCAGCTGTTCTTGCGCCCGAAGGCTGGGGTCCATTTGCGTCTTGGGTGAGCACATTGATAACGTGATGGGTTGCGAGACCTTCAGCTGACGGCAAGCAGTGCGTTGGGTGGTCTAACTTCTTAGGCTTTGCTACTGGTCCTTGCTCTGTCAACTATGCGATGTCGGCGATGATTATCGCTGCAGCTCAAATTGCCCACGAAGACTATGTTCCTGAAACATGGCACATCTACCTGGTATTCTTACTCATACTCGTTATCCAAGGCACCCTGACGATGAACGCAACGAAATTCCTGGGACACCTGAATGTTGTGGGAACTGTGGTCAATCTGGTCGTCCTCATCATCTTCGTTGTTTGGCTCCCGGCTGCGAGTATCAATAAACCCAAGTTTAACGTCAACCAAACCGTCTGGGTCAATATGCAAAATGGTACTGAGTGGCCAATGGGCTGGTCATTTATCATGGGGTTTCTCTCGGTGATTTGGACGATGTCTGGTATGATTGATATTCCTACTCATAGTTTATCAACGCTCTAACCCATATTAGGCTACGATACCCCCTTCCATCTTAGTGAAGAGTGCTCCAATGCCAACATCGCCGGACCTCGAGCTATCGTTATGACTGGTCAACTTGGCCTTTACCTCGGTTTTGCTTGCATCCTGGTCATTGCCTACACGGTTAAGGATGTCACCGACGTAGTGGCCGGAGCCTATGGCCAGCCGATGGCCAGTCTCTGTGTCCAAGTCCTTGGCAAGAAATCTGGGCTCGCGATGTTCGCTCTTAACATCATTGCCCAATTTTTCGTTGGCCAAGGCTGCACCATTGCCTCCTCGCGAGTCATTTTTGCGTATTCCCGCGACGGCGCCCTTCCCGGCAGTCGATGGTGGAGTAAGGTGAACTCTCGGACGAAGACACCAGTGAATAGTGTCTGGTTTGTCCTCGCCATCGCTGCTCTGTTGGGGCTGCTGAGCTTCGCGAGTCCAGTGGCTATTGGCGCCGTCTTCAGTATTGGAGCGATTGGCCAGTACATCGCTTTCGTGACGCCACTTGGTTTGAAGTTGTTCTTTGCTGGGAAGAAGTTTCGGCCTGGTGAGTATATATCTGGCTAGTTTCGGCCAGTTCAAAGTGTCTGACCCTTAGATGCAGGTCCTTGGAATCTCGGACGATTTTCACAGCCTGTATCAGCTGTCGCTGTGGGCTGGCTACTTCTCATCATCCCGGCGCTATGTTTCCCCGCGGTGAAGGGGAAAGACCTGAGTGATCTTACCATGAATTACACATGTCTGATTTACGGTGGTACCGTAAGTCTTCCTCCGCTCCCCTTTACTACTACGGGATCGCTGACGAACTCAGATGTCGCTGGCTCTTATCTATTATGCTGTTTCCGCCCGCAAGTGGTTCACAGGACCGCGCGTAAATGTCGAACACTTGATTCATGGTGTGCCTGCGGACGAGGAGGGTTCTACCGGCGGAAGTGTGGAGGCCATTCCGCAGAAGTCGGAGATCTGAAGCAGGAAAAGGTTGACGTATGAACTGACTAAAGCACGAGCAACAAGTATAGGCAAGGTCTTGCGTTTTGATTTGGCTGCAACAACCTCCTGACGCTGATACCTAGAGCTAATGCATTCAATTTTTTCCAATGTCACCCTTCGGCAAATGGTTCGAGGCTTCAGCCGTTAATTATGTCAACTAACCTTGCCATCGACATGCCAGACGATGAATGCATGGCAATTTTCGAGAGCAACTCATCGATCTCTCCCATTCGGTAGTTGAAACTGCCCATCCTTACAACAACCTTCATGCCACGGATCTGACTTTTCGACCCAACTAATACGTCAAAACCGTCCAGGATCACGCTTGTTAACGTAATGGAAATGCCAAAATCGATCAAAGGTTGGCTTTTTAAAGACAGTAATAAGGTAAAACCAACACCCAATACCCAATTAGTCGGCACCCCTTGCGCTAAAGAATTCCCCCTGCGGAAGGTTATTTGCACAGCGCGCATCAGATCACCTGTAACTCAGTCTCTGTTACACATGAACTTATTAAGCTCGAAAGAGAGCATTGAATGATCCGGTGGAATTCCAAAACGAGAATTACGACCGAGGAACGCTGTATCAACGAAGCTCCCACCACATGGCCGGTAAAATAGCAACAGAAAATGAGGCACATTTCTTATTGATCGCTAGTGGCCATTTATTCCTCACAAGATGGAAGAGAGCTCCTTTAACGATTACCGATGACATCCGCAGGGCATGGACGGAATTCACCGGTCCTAACACGTTCCCTGAAGCAGAGCATCCTCTTTCATCGACGCAATCTTGCGGTAACCAGTCGGGATATTTGGAACGAACATGGTACCCCGCGATGGATCTCATTGCGTGATCGCTCTCCAGCGGCAACCTCATTGCACTGAGAGATGTGTCTAGCCCCGATCACCCGTATACCCACGTTTTATCGTGCTACTTTGCTATTTTCATCTCCAGCCCGGCAAAGCTCGTAGCTTTGGAGCATTTGTCTTGCTCTATCTATCTATAGCGCTAATAAGCCGGCTGACGCGTGTATTCAGGTGTACTGCCTCCCAAACAAATCGCTCGATGGTGAGCCATGGGATGGGTGAATTGAAATCCTCGACAATTGCAGTTCAGCATACGCATTGCCCCGGAGTTTTTACCCCGCAAAATCCAAACCGGCTTGATGCACTCGACCCTTGGTTGGATCGGCCTTAGTGCCGGGAGGAAACGCTTAGGCTATAGCTATATTAATATTCCGATCTTATAGGTGCCATTTTTCTTGGGGGATCCCTGGACCAGGAACTAAATACAACATGGCCCCTGCAGGGAACCACAGTATGGTCACGTGGTAAGTATCTAACACCCCTCGGATTAATTAACTATCCGTTCCGGAAACTAGACAGCAACAACTCGTTCTCTTGAATTGACCCATCAACCCTTTCGCCATGCTAGTGTCATTCAAATACATGCCTTTATCCCGCAGGGCTCCCCATACCATCTCCTCCTCTGCTTATTGCCATCAATCTATCAACGACCATTGTCCATCAACGCTCCTATACTCGTGCAACACTTAGTTAGCGACTTGATGTCATCGTCCTCTCAGTCGTATGACCTCTGGAATGAACCTCGAAAGACATCCTCGGTACACATGGGAGTGCTTCACGCCAGGGAAGACTTTATCCTCTATCCTCAGGGAGAGTAGACTCCGCTTGAACTACAATTCATCAATACGCGATGCTGATCCCAGAAGTCACTTTACCCTATCCTGAATCTTGACCCCGCTTTCTCCTGTCTATTCATTCAACGCTCAAGTATAAAGCTTGGCTGCTTGGCCGCTCAAACTCTCCTTCATCCAGCTCTGGACTACCATCTAAGAGCCTTGGTCTCAATACTTTCTACAACATGGCTCCGGTCACGTCTAACTTCAATCTTTTTTCTCTCTCCGCCTCCCCGGCTTGCTCCGCCAACCCCAGCTTCCTTCCCGTTGCTGAAGCTGGATGCGGGTTCGCTGCCGGCAGCCATGCTCAAGCTGCTGTGAATAGCTGCTGTGCGTCCGCTAAATATGGCACTTACAATGATGGTAAACATCCCTCAATCTTGAAAATCATTGATAGTTAATCGATGACATTTAGGTTGCTCCGTCTACTGCGGCGTCGCTGATAACGGCAACAAAGATGACGTTATGGAGTACCTTCAGAAGTGTCTCGGCGATCACATGAATGGCAAGCAGCTCTATTGCGCCAATTCCAAGGGCGTCACTACTCGTGATGACGATGCTAATCCTCCACCTCCAAACGGTGGCGGACATCCAGGCGGAGGCGCTCCGAGCGGCGGTCGTCCTGGAGGTGGCGCTCCGGG
>AJFK01000729.1:0-34578 GCA_000467715.1 Hysterium pulicare CBS 123377
TGGATCTCCCGGAGGCGGATTTCCTGGAGGCGGTAAGTCTTTATATTCTCCCCTTTCCCGCCCGCGCAACCATCAAATTCTAATACTCAACAGCTCCAGGAGGCGGCGCTCCCGGTGGAGGTGCTCCGGGTGGAGGATTTCCAGGCGGTGGATCTCCAGGAGGTGGATCTCCAGGCGGTGGTGCTCCCGGAGGGGGATTCCCGGGCGGAAGTCCTCCAGCTGGCCCACCAAGCAAGCCTCGCGCTGTAACGCCTCCACCACCACCCAGCGGTGCTCCTAAGCCGCCGACAGGACCTCCATCTGGGCCACCATCTGGGCCACCTTCTGGGCCACCTTCTGGGCCACCTTCTGGCCCGCCAGCAGGAACACCACCAAATGGTCAACCTCCCCAAGGCCCACCACCTTCAGGTCCAGCCAAACCTCCCCGTCAAGCCCCTCCACCACCAGTAGGTGGACAACCGCCAAAACCCCCGACTGGGCCACCGTCTGGACCTCCATCTGGCCCGCCAGCGGGAACACCGCCGATTGGTCAACCTCCCCAAGGCCCACCACCTTCAGGTCCAGCCAAACCTCCCCGTCAAGCCCCTCCTCCACCACCAGCAGGCGGACAACCGCCAAAACCCCCGACTGGGCCTCCATCAATCCCAACACCGCCAGCTGGCCAGCCTCCAAAGCCACCAACTGGTCCTCCGTCTTCTCCACCACCGAATGGATCTCCATCAAACCCCCCTGCCCATCCTCCCCGATCTGATGAGGCTACGCCACCACCACCACCCCCTCAAGGCCCTCCCCAAGGTCCTCCACCTCAAGGCCCTCCACAGGGTCCTCCTCCTCAAGGCCAGCCTCAAGGTCCACCGCCATCTGGTCCTCCGGGACGCCCACCTACGCTTTGAGACATAAGCGATTGGAGTGAGGTGAAAGAAGTTGAGTGAATAACGTTGGAGAAAAGAAAGAGGGAAAAGGAAAACAAATGGCAAATGGAAATGGAAATGGAAATAAAAATGGAAGTAGGTCTTAGCGATTGAATCGCTCTCTTTGTATATCTCATCGCATACAAACAGTTGGCAAATGAAACCAATCAGATGTAATTATCTGGACCGAACCTCTAGGATTCGGAGGGAAACGTATATAAACACTGTCACTACCTTAAAAAATAACCTCCACGGCTTAGTTGATTATTATGATAGTATCTTGTGACTCTTTCTCTAGTTGATAGAAGGCCACATTCTCGAAGACTTGGGGCACGAAGTGTTGACCTTATTTCCTCGTGACTGACAACCGCCGAGTTCTACATGTTATAGACTAACTGTACAGCCGCTCGTTGATAGTCTTAAGGGTCTGCATAGTTCAGTAAGATGAATGATGAGTAGCGCAAATAGTCAGTATACTTAATTGCAACAACTGTCTTCATCTTAGCCTTCATAATCTTAAGACTTATAAATACCTTGATAGTCTTTAAGCGCCTTGACAGATACTATAGCTTTCAAAAATATAAGATGTGATTAACTAAAGGCGTTACTCACTCGTATATTGCTCAATCATATATCTACAGCTGATAGAACTGATAAAATTGAGGAATTTGTCGATAGTGCGTTGACTTATGCAGAAAGGTCAACCTAAGCGAGTGCGTACACTGCCAGTTCAGCTGGAGGAAAACTAAGCGTAAAGAGAGGCATCGGTGAGTGAAAGTGAAAGTGACACCATCACTACAATCATCACTTGCCTGCTCTTCAGTTTTCGATTCAAGCGTACCTCTCGATTTGAATCTCTCTAAATCATAACACGCCGCTTACTCCAAGAACCGTCTCCCGGCCGGCACGATTCCTATATGGCGGGCACCAGTCCACGAGACAGGATGAATGGCTGCTCCATCGGAGTCCTCCCACGTCCCTTGATATTCCCATGCCAAACCTAACCCCTCAACCCGACTACTTCCCCACCGGCAACTCAACCGCCTCAACCCCCCTCCCTTCCCTTCCCCAGCACATGCTCAGCAAATAACTCACACTCCACTCCACGCTCCGCTCCCCAAATTGATCCTCATCCCCATTCCCATATTACCCTACCCCAACTCTCCCAATCCCACTTCCATGCGCGTAATCTGGAAGCTTAATTTGCTCGCGCCTCGTATTCTTCTGCTAGAATAACCCTGCCAGTGCAAAGACGGTCGCGAGATACCTATGCTGGCTGCTGCGGCGGGGGAGAGGGTGCCTTTTCCGGCTTCATGTTATTCCCCGTGGCCAAAAGTCGGGTAACTTGAGGAACTAAGATAGATCATGGCGCAGTAATCCCGTGGTGACGGTCTTTGATATGGAGGACTCGCGGTACCTCGAAGAGTACAAAAGATGCGTTCGTGAAGCAGGATCGAATCGTTGAAGAGATGGCAGTCCAATCTTATCGGGCCATCGGTTTCATGGGCATTGTGGGAGAATTAGCGTGAAGGGCTTCGACCCCGGTGGGAACAGTAATCTGAACATCGTTAATTGAGGCTCTTTGCACGGGATTGCAACTGCAAAATTGCATGTCGAAATCGATGGAGGATGGAGATGTGGGTGAGAGATGGCGGGTGGGGTCCAAAAATAGACCCATGCAAACAGGGGTAAAACGTGGGTGGCTGAAATGGCTCGGGTTCGGGATGCTCCACCGTTCCAACTTCGCCAAGCCCGACCGGTCAGCCAGATCGAGACACCCCTGTTTAGTGCTGCCTAGGCGTTCCGCTAGTCAACGCCCGATTTTAAATCCATTTCGGCCCCATCTTCGCCATCGAACCGATCTCGCTCGCTGGCCATGGCTTCAATATGCCGTTTTTGCACCGCCAGCGTTCTCGAGTCCGGCAAATCGTGGGATGTGCATCAATCAAGCTATGCGGGTCTCGAGAAATCTGCGAGGGATTGCTGCGTTTTTTGCTCGGCGTTGCGCGAAGACGTTAAGAAGATTGAGAAGGGATTGGTTGGTGCGAAGTGGCCTCTTTATCGATGGAGCGTGAGGAGTCTCGTGAAGATTAGGGAGAGTAAGAAGGCGGTAGCTGTCACATTTCGCCCTATACCGCAGAATGGCAGGGATGTCGGGAAAGAGGGAATAAAAGTGATGCCAGTTGATGTGCCAACACTTCCGGAGAGAACCTTCTATGTCTTTCCTGAGAAAGGTTCGTAACTCAGTACCTGATTGCATGGAATACGAAGAAGTCATCACGCTGATGAGTGACATGTGATTGTAGACCTCGGAGCTATGGCTAGCGAAAGAGATATTGGCACCACTACCAATCCAATGGTGTCTGGAGGTAGACAGATAAGGAAATGGTTCCAGGCATGTGATGAAAACCATCAATTTTGTCCTAAGCGGAATCGTTCAAATGATGCATTCGTCCCAACAAGGCTGCTTGCCATTGGATCCGAAAGGGGTGGTCCTGTACGAGTAGTTGAAACGAATGCGAACGGCATCAAGGGACCATACGTCTCGCTAAGTCATTCTTGGGGGCCACCGAACTTTGTCCAACTGAAGGTGGCAAATAAAACCAGCTTCATGGAAGATGGAGTCCCTTGGAGTGACCTTCCGTTGAATTTCCAGGAGGCCATTGACGTTGCACGCTTTTTGAAGGTCGAGTATATCTGGATCGACTCCCTGTGCATTATCCAAGGCGAAGGTGGGGACTTTCATTTAGAGGCAGCATTGATGCACAAAGTGTATCGTAACTCTTATTGTAACATCTCCGCTGCCGACTCCAGTCACAGCGGCGGGGGTCTATTCCGCAATAGAGAGGCTTATCAAGTGATTCCCGGGAGGTACGAGGCGGATGAAACTTCTCCAATATTCGGAAAGAAGAGATGGAGGGTCGTTCCAGCGGATCTGTGGGATATCCAGCTTCTCCAAACCCCTATCTATACACGTGGATGGGTCTTTCAAGGTGAGTGAAGTTCACAGATTGCTAGAGATGTATCACTAATCGATGTCAGAGCGTATGCTTTCCCCAAGAATCCTCCACTTCACGAAGCACCAGATCTTCTGGGACTGTGCGGAGTTGAGTTCGTGTGAGACACTTCCTTCTGGCCTCCCTCAACCCGTGGATGGTGCAGCCACATCAGATCGTCACTGGCGCGGAAGACTTCAGGAATCCGGAACGCTTCGCCAGCTTCCCCTATCTGGCGCAAACGATGATTCCATCGAGTATTTCTGGAAGTCCGCCGTCCAGAGATATACGAATTGCAACCTCACAAAAGGTAGCGACAAGCTCATTGCTATGTGGGGAATTGCAAAGCTGGTTCGAGATATCCTCGGCGAAGAGTATGGCGCTGGAGTATGGGAAAGAAATCTAGAAGAACAGCTAGTTTGGAGGGTGGCGGATAGCGAGCTAGCTGAACGTCACGAAGAGTTGCGTAATAATCCGTCCTGGTCTTGGGCTTCGATAAAGGGTGTTATAGAGATCCCAGATCGGATAACGGATAAGAGGTTTTACGTAACGAAAGACCATCAAAATAAGCCCTTGTCGGTTCAGCTTGCAGCCAAGAATGAAGCACCGCCACTGCACAGAGAAACTTCGGAGAAATGGACGGAGGAGCTCGCCGCCATGGAGAAGGATATGAAAAGTCAAGAGGAGAGACGTAGAAGCGAACCAAAAATTGGTGAAGACAAATCAAAAGGCACACCAGGAAAGGCCAGCAAGGAATGGAACGATGAAGAGCCCAAGCTTTCGAATCAGTCAATCCCGATCCAAGGCTTTGTCAATCGCGCCCGACTCCGGCCAATCGAGGAGATGGGGAAATGGATGCTTGACCCTGTCGGCGATACGGGCGTTGAAGCTGGGGATTTCGTTGTAGAAGCGTTTCCCGACGTGAAGCCTCGAAAAGAAGATGATGATGTGCATCCATATTTTGTTGTTTTAGCATTGAGCGAGAGCTGGAGACATGACCAGGACCCAGCTATGCCCCCTTCATCACCTCCTATTGGTTTCAAGCCACGATCTTTTGGAACCGGCCTAATGCTAGGCCAACCCACTAAAGGACTGTCTGGACAAGGTTGGCATTTCCAAAGGGTTGGAGCTCTCCATATCCACGATCTGAGCGCAGAGGCATGGGAACGCCTGCAACGTACTGCGCTCAGGGATGATATTGGAGAAACGAGAGGCTTGAAGTTCTGGTTAGATTGATGTTGTAACGTCTGAGAGCGGTCGCGTGAGCGGAATGTCTTGATAGCTTTCGTGCGAAGAAACGTACTACGAATCTCGTCGTTTACGATGTAGATTTCGGTATGGCATCCACATAGCCATTCCTAATGGTATTGTGTGAATGCATATGGCTCTTGGATGAGAAGGAGATCGAGGAATCCTCAATCCGTTTGCCTTACGCCTAATTCCATAGTCTTCCTCTTGCTCGGAGCAAGACCAGTAGCACTCCGAGACAATTTGAAGAGACTCTCGGCACTCGGGATGATAGCTTGGCTGGATTTGTCGAACTTGATCGTCTTCACAAGTTCATCAATGTTTCCATTAAGTGGAGTGCTTGTGAGATTGAATTTCTCCTTCTTGTTATCAACTCGGGTGACGGATCGTGACAATTTGCTAGTCCTGAGTTGAGATTTGGCCCAGACAAGTGACTTGTTGTAATCCTCTACGACGTAGCAAGAAAATACAACATTATAAAGGCCCACATTGTAATCCTCGCTGTGATGTAGGAACAAGAAGCCCTTTGCTGCACGAAGGACCTCCTCAAGACCTCGTGGAGGCAAGTGGGCCTGATCGATGGAAGGGTATCTATCTCGTAGTACCCGTTCAAGCTGGAGAAGAGGCACACCTTCGAGGCCATAAGGAGCTGCAGCCGCAATAGCTTTTAGTCCCAATTCACGCTGCCAGTCTGGTTGCTTGTCAATTTCCTTCATGGCTTCATCCAAAAGCGCAACGACGTTACTCGGCAATCGATCTGGGGCGGTATTCGTTGATTCCATTGACTGAGTAGAATGCTTGAGATCTAAGTGAAGCTTGGCAATCGTCACATTTCCAACGCTCACGATTTCTCGCAAGAGGTCTCGAGTGGTATTCCCAGTCAGATCTGCCCGGAGCTCAATGCCAAGCCTAGACAAAGGAGGCTTGTTTTCGCAATGACTGTGAAGGCCAAGATCTCCGTGTTCCCTCTCCAGGTCCCAGGACACAAATTCGAGCATGGAGTCAACGGGAATCTGACCGATGCCGATGTTGACGTGATCGTACGGTTCGATCAAATAGGTAGTGACATGGCTGCGAATGATATTAACAGAGACCATAAGAAAGTAGTCCTGGATTAGCATGTAGAGGAAAACAGATAGGCGTCACAGATACCCTTACTTACCAATTAGGACAAACCTTGCCTTCTTCTTTGCAGGGAAAGCACATAATGGTTTCCCCACAGTTGGTACATTCCCAGAAAATGTTTAGCTGTGGCTTGATATCATCAGGCTCGTACCCATGAGTGTCACAATTGATGTCCTCGGGTTTGTGAAACATGGGAAGCCGAGAAGTGACCATGATGCTCAGCCCCAATTCTTGAAACCTGGATAATTCACTTTCGACAAGAAAGGCAAGGGTAGAACTACAGCGATCCAGTCCGTCTAAGATGAGAAAAGCACGACGGCAATCTGAAAGTCTAGCATGGACGGCTTTTCGAATGAGATCGATTCGATCAAAGGCACGTACTCCGGCATCACGGGCGCTATCGTAGCGATCACGGGTTTCCATGGACTCTTCATCGATGAACGACGAGGCAGGGCTTAGTTGGTCATAGAGGCTGCAGAGGAAGTCTTCCACAAATGGAAGTTCATTCGAGATCACATCTTGGTGGATGAAAATAGAGGCCACAAATGTTTGGGAATCGTGAAAGGTGTCGCGAAGACGCTTCCCTGCCAGCGTCGCAAGCGTTGTCTAATCACACCAATGAGTGAGGAAGATCAGGGCAAAGGAAGCATGACCAATACTTTGCCTGATCCCGGGCCCCCGGTGCAGTACAACTGCCATTTGCTTCGATGGCCACGCCAAAGCTCGAACTCCCTTGAGGCGAAAAACCAGGCGAACAAGGGGGGATAGATGTCGGATGAGACGTCATGGGACTCACTCAAGGCGGGATGCGTAACGGTCTTCAGAGCGAAGGGGTCGCCATCGGCGTCTGTCATGGTGGGAGATGAGGTTGAGAAAGAATGGTGGCCGATGGGGCGGAAATGGCTGAGGATGAAGGGCCGAGGGGATGCGGCTGAGCAACGGGCTGGGGTGTTGGGGCCAGTCTTGGCGATTACGGCATCCGAATGGGGAGAATGCTGCCCGCCTCTCTTGAAGCCTGCCGTTCCACAACAGTCTGCGCAAGAGCCATGTTGGTCCGTCTCTCCAGGCTTCCATCTCCTCCAACTACTCATCCATGTGGACTCTGCTCGGACATAAGAGAATACGAGCATCATTCACCTCCCTGCGCCATTCTCTTTCGGGTATGGTTGCGGCCCCCAAGATGCAACACGAGCAACGGCACATCACAAGCTTCAAGGCTACTTTCTGGTGCCTGGGATGGGCCGCTCCCATCGATCGGGATGGCCATTGGTCTCGGCCGCCCGTCAGCATGTGCACCCGCCCATGCGCCTCTTGACGGGAGTTAAAATTAAATGCATGGGCCGAACTACGAGGCTGCGGGGGCCAGAGAACCTACAAGACGGGAGTCGCCCTCTGCAATGTCGTGTTGTTGTGATGCGCAGAGGTTTGCGACGACCAAAATGTTGTTTGTCCATCTTTGCGCTGCGTTGTTGTGCCTGTCGGGCGGCGGGTTGGCGTCACCATCACCATCAAAACCCCTTCGCCTCCGTCAAGAAGCTGCCCCTGCCCAACCCACCATCTGCGGCGATATCATCGACTCGGTCAATCAAGGATCCAACGTCTTCTACGCCTCCGATGCCTATGACTGCCTGACCAGCGTTCCTTTCAATCCCGCAGTTGCCACTCGCTTCATTACCTACCTCAACACCACACTCCTTTTCCAAAGCACTCTCGCATATCTCAAAGATCCGCCCCAGGGCTACCAGCAACCCGGCGTCGACCTGCTTCACGGCCTGGAAATCATCCAGCAGAATGTCACAGCCGGATATTACAAGAACCAGTATGACTTTGAAGCCGATCTGCAACTCCTTCTCTATTCCACCCACGATGCCCATGTCTATCTCTCTGCTGGTGTCCTCTCAGCCTTCTCATTCGCCAGTCCTTTCGCCATCTCATCTGTCTCGCTCGACGGCAAATCAGACCCCAAAATTTACTTCACCGACGACATTATCCAGGGCCCTCCATTTTCCGCCATAAAATCCATCAATGGACAAGACGTTGTCGACTATCTAACTAAATTTGCATCCTTGAATTCCTTCGGCACCCTCGAACCTCATGCAGACTGGAATCAGCTCATGACAACCCCTGCTCTAGACATTCTGGGTGGAGTCAGCGTCTTCTCTGGAGCCGCAACCTTCTATCCCGGCGATGCGCTGAACTTTACCTGTGAGAATGGCACCGAGATTGATGACTTCTGGCTAGCTATCTACAACAATCCAAACCCTACAGGACCTCTGACCACCGGGGGAGACTTCTATAACTACTTCGTTCTTGGATTGCTTCCGGCATCATTCAACGCCAGCAGCGCTTTCAATCTCGCCTTTTCGTCCAATGGAAACACATACAACTCTAGCACGACATCATGGAAAGATGATAGCTCTGGTGCATATCCTGATCCCCAGGTCTTCCAGCAAGATCTATCCATCTCCGGTGACGGTGTGGTAACAGGCTATCTACTAAACGACATCAATACGGCAGTTCTCAGTCTTCCCACCTTCGACCAGTCTGGATACAGCGTCGGAAACTTTACCTTGGCTACGCTAGAGCTGATTGGGAATGCAAGTGATTCTAATTACTCTAGAATCATCATCGACCTTCAACAAAATACAGGTGGAACACTGCTGCTCGCGTTCGACACCTTCAAGCGTTTCTTCCCGGACTTGGATCCCTTTGCCGGTAGCCGGAGACGTAGCTTTGACTTGGCCTATGTTCTCGGCAACGTGACCACGGCTTACTTCAACAACCTTACAACGGACGATCCCGATTACTTCTTGCTTACTGCCAATGAATGGGTCATCACGGATCGTTTGAACGCTGTCACAGGAAAGAACTTCACAAGCTGGGCCGAATACTTCGGACCAATAAGCGACCATGGTGATCAATTCTCGTTGATAGTACGTTAGGCGCTGACTATCCCAATATTTCACCTATTGACTTCCCCCTTCTTAGGAACGTTACAACCTCTCGAGTGAGCTTTTCGACGCCGCAGCATTCGATGGTTGGGTTCCATACGGCTACACCCCTAGCAACCCAGCCGTCGGTGACCGACCCTTCGAACCCAAAGACATCATCATTGTAAGTAACGCCCTTCCGACTATGCCATGTGCCATCCACTAACCACACCTCCAGCTCACCGATGGTCTCTGCTCCTCATCCTGCGCCGTTTTTGTCGAAATGATGACCCAAGCCGGCGTACGTACCCTAACAGTGGGCGGACGACCCACATCCGGACCCATGCAAGCAGTCAGCGGTACACGAGGCGCCCTCGTCTACTCAGCCGACCTTATCGACGATGACATATCGTTCGCCGATAGCATCAGCACCGAGGCCAACATCACTCTCCCTCAAAATAGGGCCGACACAGGCATCTACACCCAATACTTAGGATTCAATCTGCGCGATCAAATCCGATCGAATGACCCCGTCCCCTTACAATTCAAATATCAAGCTGCAGATTGCAGGATCTACTACACAACTTCCAATCTCTACAACATGTCCCGTCTATGGCGAGACGTCGCCCAAGCCGCATGGACAGACCCTACTCTCTGCGTTCCAGATTCCACCGGCTACTCCGCCCCTCTAAACAGCACATCTCAGAAACCCGCCCCGGCGCCTCTGAACCTCAACATCCCCTCCCTAAACCCCTCCATCGCCGACCACGTCGACTTTGAAACCAACAGCACCGGCGGACTAAGTCTCGAAGACGCCCGTGGCTCACCAACCCGCAACCCGAACATCGCGCCCTGCAACACCAACGGCGGCTGTGATGACGGGCAATCCGTCTGCACGCGGGTTCCCCTATCCTGCTCCGACGGCGCGCGCATCGAACGCGCACTCTGCCTCCCGCCTTGCCAGAACCTCAACGGTAAAGGTAGTTGTCGGGGCGCAGATACGATTTGTAATCTTAGCCAGAAGCTGCAGAGTAAACTTGCGACGTTTGGGACGAATAGTAAGAAACCGGGGAATGGATTTGGGGGCGGATTGTTTGTTGGGGTTTGTACGCCTACTGTGGGGACGAGGCAGTTGGGGTGTGAGAAATAGGGGGGATGAGAGTGGGGTAAGTCCGGGATTAAGGGGTGTTATAGTTCTTTGTATATATTCTTCTACTTCTCGAGATTCTTTGAGTTGGATATAATTGGGAAACATAAAACCTTAATTCGAACGAAACAATTTTGCAGGAAGCTCTCCATTTTTATATTCTTTCTTCCTCTTTTAGAAGTGATGAGCAGCCCGCATGCATCACGTTCAGCTTCCCAGCCTACGTGATAAATCCATCCTCCCCGCTTGTTCCCTACACCTCCTCTCTCCCTCCTCTCTCCTTCCCCCAAACCCCCGTTAATAAGAAAAATCCATCTATTCCAGCACCAACTCAAATCACCGACCAAAAAAAGTCCTACGAACCGCTCCCATTTAAGTACAAGCCTCTAGTTTCTCTTTTCACACTTCTCGTGTGGTAATGCTTCAATAATAGCAGAAAGGCTTCAGGCAGCTCGAATTTTGGGTTTTGGTTTCTGGGGATAGGGTTGAAATGAGACTGCTTGGACTGCTGCTTTTAGTAGATAGAAAGAAGTTGGCGGGACGTGGTGTTGAGAAGGAAGAGATGGCAGAGAGGTGGGGAATTTAAACTAAAGTATGGTGAGATTGTTGTTCTCCATTTAGATAAAATTAATCGAAAGGCACATTTTTGCAGATGCATCGCTTCTTGTTTGACGACTCTAATACTCTCTTACTACTTACTCATGCTGTCACATTTCAACAGGGGCTGCCTATCTAATGCGCGTACGGGTCAGCTGTCTGCTCACGTGACCTTGTTTCAAATTCATGGGTCAATCGATCTGCAAACCCCTAAACTTTATCGCAACCGCAGTTCTACTTTCCTCTGAAATCTATGCTCCGCCATGGGTGCTTGCCTGCTAGGACTGGGATGTTGAATGAATCTGCAGACGGTTGGAGTTATGAGCGTGTCTATGAATATGGTGCAACCCTAGCGCAGCCTAAATGAAATCTAGCAGATTGCCGTTCTATTATCCACCAGTCACGTCATCCGGGAAGAGGTGCCCACCACCTTGGCCGCTGGGCGATGAAGGAGGTTCTGCCCTACATATGCCGCTTTTAACCAGCCTCTTTCGGTCCACCAGATGCGACGCGAGTGTTTTTGTACGTTCCAGAAACAGTCGTGGCCTACGCGACTACCGCCTAAACCACAAAGAACAAACATGGAACTATAGTATATGCAGACCCAAATCAGAGGTCGCTAATACCCTGGAACTAATCGACCGACTCTCATTTACCTCCCACGTGCGGCAGCCTTCCTACATGTTCCAAGCCAAGTATCCAAGCAGCACTCTAGTCATGATTGCCACCTGCCGCCCAGACTGCTTTTCCCCAGACTCCTTGAAAGTCGACGATATTAAAGTCCCTGCGACCTTAATGAACCCAAAGTGGGGCTTCCCCAGAAAACGCACGGCAAATAAGATCTCCAATCAATATCTGCCGCACCCAAAAACCCATAAAGGCATGCCCCACTCAGCAAGACAGCGGAGAACAACTTAACGCACGGATATCACCATCATCATGGTCTCCTCGAACCTCCTCCTCGCCTTCTCTGCCGTCGCCGGAGTCCTTGGCTTCCCCAGCCCCAGCAACGACATCGCCAGACGAGACGAAAGCCTCTCCACGAGCACCGACGCAAATTTCTACTCCTCATTCTGGAATGATGGCAGCGCGAAGGTGACCTACAAAAATGAGGCCGCGGGGGCGTATAGCGTTACCTGGAAAGGGGGCGGGAACTTTGTTGCTGGGAAGGGGTGGAATCCTGCACCTGCCAACAAGTAACCAAGCCCAGTTCCAAAAGCATTCGAAGAGAACAAGCGTTTATGATGTACTTGTAGGGTTGTCAACTTCACCGGCGACTTCAAGCCCGAAGGCTACGCTTACCTTTCCGTCTACGGCTGGACCACGAACCCACTAATAGAATACTACATCGTGGAATCCTACCATCCCGACCACGAGCCCGCCGCACCGCCAGAAGGCGAGGAAAAAGGGAACTTTACCAGCGACGATAGCGTCTATCTCATCCGGACGAAAATGCGCGTGAATAAACCGAGTATCCAGGGGACTACGACGTTCAGGCAGATCTTCTCGGTTAGACAGGATAAGAGGGATAGTGGGGTTGTTACTTTTGCGAATCATCTCAAGGCTTGGAAGGATGCGGGGCTAAAGACTGGGGGGATGAATTATATGATTGTTGCTACGGAGGGACTTAATAGCAGTGGGACTTCTACGATGACGGTTTATTAGCAATTTCGGGTTACCGGCAGTAGCTAGTGATAAATGGGGAGCTTTGCCTTTTTGAGGAAAGTAATTGGACGTTGAATTTGAACGTGATTGCATTTGATGTTGAAGATATAGCTAGTTTTATGCTCCCTGGATAGAGCCTTGTGTTCTTACTTTGGAGCTCAACAGGTTCGAGTTTCGCCATTCTTTATCTACTAAGAATCGGGTCTAAATTTAATACCCGGATTTTGGTCTACTGGTTTTCAATCCCAGCTTGACAGGGGTAACTCAGTTAGAAGAGTGAAATAAATTGCCCCAGGCTATATTGGGGCACGGTACAAACTGAATGCTTTTGTTACATCATGCACGGTTGCACCACGTCCTATCTTCATTGCTATAAGCTCTTGTCTCTTTTTAGGGCTAGTATAGCTCAGACCTCTAATTGAAGTAGGGATACTCAACGATACGGCGCAGTTTGGTGCACCCGAACTCTCATCCATGTATTCGACTTTTCTATGTCAACAGGCTTCTTTCCATAGGCTATGCTGCGATTCGCCTATACCCCATCTACCAAGCAAAGCTCCTTTGGTATCATACAGAGTCGTATTGTGCTAAAGATAGATTCGAATCACCCGCCTGCTCAGTTGTTGTTATAAACGGTTAGGTTAGGATGACCTCACTCAATTCTGTCTTCTTGAATCCTTCGGCATGCATGAGTCCATGGACCATGGCGGCTCCAACTACGCTCAAGCTCTCATCTGGCAATTTTCGACGAAGAGCCATTGGGACTGGGACGCCAACCAAGAGATATATCTCATCTCCCGTCTTCAGTCCAGGCGGGCCAGTTCCTATTAGCCCCGAAGAAAGCACGAAGAGGCATCTCTTGTCCTTTAAGATTCTGTTGTGGAGCTGAACCAAGTATTGCTGTGCTGGTCGGCTTGCTTTGATCTCAGCCAATATCACCCGCGATAAATGTTCTGGGATTGACAGTGCGCTACTTGCCACGGACGGAAGATATGCCTCAAGTATCTTGTGCAATGATGTCCAGTTGTTGAAGGCGGACTCCCGCGATCTGAAGTCATATGGTCCACGGACTGGTGGATACTCCTCCCATTTACTCGGAGTGTGACCATCGGGGCCGGAGCTGCCTTCGTGCCATACACCAGTGGGACCTCGTTTTGGACTCACGCCCTCCAGAATGGCGAACAAAGAACTGAGTGGCTTGTCATTAGGCTCCTTCTTGGGCACTTTTTCTCGGATATGATCCCACCACACCAAAACAAGGTGCAGGATCGCTTTCAAGCGATCGTCTCCCCTAACACAGCTCAAGTCGGCGTTGATCACGAAGGTAATGGTGCCTTTGCAGATTCCCGGGAGGCGAAGCTGAGTGCCTGAGATATTAAAAGAGGGGTTTGCTTGGAATGGCGTACAAGACTCCGTTACTCCTAATATGTACTTCGAAGTCAACCAGGTGCTGGGTACCGAAAGTTGCCAGTTTGGAACCCAAGTCGGCCCATCAAATTGGCGCCTGGAGCTGGCGTCCATGATGATGGCTATGGCTGCGGGATTAAAGGACAATAGATCTTGGAGCAGATTTTGATATGTCTCCCCGATTGACCGAGAATAATCTGGCGCTGATGGAGTGGCTCCGTTAGCTCTAAGTACCCCATACAACGCATATGCTTTGTCGCGCGGATTGGAACTCTTTCTTTCCCTCAAAGCAGCACGGATAGCGTCCAGCACTCTATAGTCTCCGGACTTCATGCGATCCTGAAGTAGCCACTCTTGTTTCCAACCATGAATGGTGAAGTGCCATCGTTGCTGCATTCTGTATGATATCCGGCCCACTATGTATGTGGCAATCAGCCAAGCGTTCACGAGGAAGTACCATGGTAAGAAACGGCTCCACGCGTAGTCTTTGCTACCGGCTGGCCATTTCTTCGAGATGCGCTTCTTTGCGCCGAGCATGATGTGGTAGGACGTGAACCCCCAGACTGCCCAGATAGTCAAATGAAGCAGTGTTACTGGTATACCATAGTGCAATCGGGATACCCGGGGAACTTTTCCCCCTTCCCATAGTGTGATTAGCTGTTGTCTGAACGAGCTTTGTTCGACCGAGCCGCTCTCTTCCTGGACACTTTTACTCAAATGAGGCCTCGGTAGATTAAACCACAGGTCAATAATCGAGCGCCAATGACTCAAGACAACCTCGGAAGCGGGTAGCGAAGCCGTAACACGAGATCCAGATCCTCTAGGTATGCAACAAAGGGCGCTAGCAAGATTATCCCAAGAGATTACTTTTTTGCCGCACATTATTATCAGATTTGTAGCCAGAACGAACTCCTGAAAGGTCCAAGAGCGGTGGACCCATTCACGATCGAGGACTTCATCCAGCTTGACGCCAACTCCGTTAGCAGGTGACCATGCAAACCGTGCTATTGTTCCATGTACATTAGCCAAACTCCTACATATGGAAGTACCACTCACCTCTTGCATCGCTCGAAGTGTGTCTTTTGTAGATGCGCTGCTCGCGCTCTTTTGCTCTAGGTTCATTAGTAGCCAGGAGTGTAAGTGGCATCCGTCGTCCGAGACAGGCTCGCCTGTGCAAGTAGTCCATCGCCTTCTCAGAATCTTCATTACCCGTACCAAGCCATATGTACACTGAATCGGCTAGACTGTATATCTCTTGCATCAGCGATATCTGACTTTGCCTCTCCTGGTAATCCTCTTGATTGATACAAATCGAGTCAACCCATATAGTAACGCCTCCGAGCCGCTCGCGAATATGCTTCAGTGCTTGATAGCAATTCTCCGTGATCTTGATATTGCAGCCCTGTGACAGAAGGTTGACGACGTAGCCAGTCGATTTTTCCTCGCCCCATACATAGGATAGGGAAAGAAACGACGGAGGTTGCCGTAGATCGATCGTACGAAGATAGCCTATAATCTGATGAGTCGTTGGTGAGCCCTTCTCCCGTGGAAGAGGATCTATGTCGAGGACCCGAATGCAGCGAGAGTCGGGCGGCAATGGAAGGTTTTTGTATAGCAGCCTTGCCGAAAGTGGATAGGCAGCCTGCTCCAGTGTCGACGGACTTGAGGCCAGCTCCACGATAGTATCGCCCTCCATAGGAATCGGTGTTTACTCAAGTGAAAATCCACAGTTCCATGTTGCAATACATATGTGACGATTGCAAATGTTGGGAGCATGTCCCTGAGCATGCGGGGCTGGTCGTTTGCTGCGCCACAGCCACAGGGCGCAGTGCATGCGCTGGCTGAAAAGTGGCGCTTTGAGCGATACCTCAATCTCCAGCTTGCAGCAAATAGGATGTCAGACCGGCATGCTATTAACGACAGAAGCCGAAAGAGTCTTCCGGCTAGTTACAATATGGTCGTTAGAGGAGAGAAGTTACCAGAACATTTAGTACCGAGCGTGAGCTCCGCCGCGCTAAAGATGCCTCAGTCCACTTCTAGGCAGCACCCCTAAAACTTAATAGGCATAGTTCTGCATGTATCATGATTAGACGAGTTGACAGTGTTTAAAAAAGGTGGTGCAGCCTAAATACCTAGGTAGCGAATGAGCCGGAACCAAGCTAAGTAAGTTTTTTTTCATAAATATATATAAAGCCCTAATGAAACAAAGTGTAGCTATTTAATCAAATGCCAAATACGATTATTCTTCTATAGTAGTAGTGGATTCATAATAAGTCTATAGACACTTCCTGCATACATATCATTGCGTTGGAATATCACTTCCTGAACACGGGCTTTCGTGAATTGTATAAGGAACAATTTCTTAGGCAGTATAACGTTTGTCGATGTATTACGAAAGGTATGAATGGGTACACGACCATTGTGTATTTTAAAAACTACGTACACAAGGGAATAATGGGACCCATACAAGCTTTAATGGAACATCATGAAAATTTTAGAGCAGAGAAACAATCTCCTTTGATTTTTACTCGAAGTTGCGAGCGATGAACTTTGAAAAGTAACATATAAAACAGCTCCTATAACAATATCGCCCAAAGCTTCCCGAAGCTTTCAGTAGGAATACTCTATCCTTTTTCCAAAACAACATGCCGTTCTAATACTTCTTGTATGCCTTAGAATGATCCTATTGGTTGATATCCTCACCCTAATACAGGCCCAAAGCGCCGCCAGCATGCTGTACGTAGCGCTCCATGACCACACGAGGCATGGGTCGAAATTGCGGTGGGGTTTGTCTTACATGTTGTCCCGCATTAAATTACAAAGACTCCTGAGCCGACTCCATTGCCACTCACTGAGGAGATCTGGCTGAACGGGCAGCAGATCTTCAATGATCGTTTTAAGTTCGTCATCGCTAGTGGATTGGCACTGAACAAGGTTCCAGATGCTGTAATCTAGAGCTCGAACAAATTCTATGATGGTGTTTTCCTCAACATGGATCTCGGCCGATTCATTGTTAGAATCATCCTCGGAATTATCGCCAGCAGAAGTATTACCGTGTTCATCAACGGACACGTCGTTGAAGTCATCAACAGCGATGTGGTTGGATTCGTCAATGGACATAGACATGTCGCTAAGTTTCTCGTCAGTGGACACTGTCCCGTTATGCGGACTCACAGGTCTCCACGCGATAGTATACCCCATCCCTGTGTTGACAACCCTCTCTTCGAGTGGAACCTGAAACTCCTCAGATTCAGAGTCGCTCTCATATTCAGACAGAAAGAGGACGGTGCGGCATTCAGGGCATGTGTAGGCCATCGATCGCTTAGCCTCAAACCATTGAAGGCTGCATTGATGGCCTAAGATGTGTGCGCAGCCTGTATTCCCTGCCAGCCGAACTGCTACATGATCCTCGTTGTAGCCCTCTCGACAGATTCCGTAAATGGCCTCCTCCGCAAGCTCGCTCGGTTGGACTGGAAGAAGATTGTTTGCGAAGATATCCTTCGTGGGCGCGTCGAGGCATATCGGCGATGGTTGTCGTGGGGTTGTAGTAGGTCTTGTAATGTGGATGAGGCGTTCGGGAGATTGACGGGAGTCAGGAAGAGTTTCGACGAGATATACATTTGAGGGCATGGTGAACTTAGACCCTACACTATTGGAATCACCGCCAAAGTAACAGCAACGGTGATTTGAATTGCGATTTGATTCAGCAGAGTCTCCCATACCTTCACATTGACGGTCACCACCCCTTCATACTTCGAATGAGAAGGGCTTGTGAGCGTTGAGTATGCAGTTGTACGCTCGAGATTCGGATAAATCTTGAGTCAAATCAGCCTGTGAGATGCGCAACGTGGAAGGAGTCTTACTTCGCGAAGGTGTAGTAGGTAGTGGCGGTATAACTGCATAGATGTAGATCATTGTGTCCCATTATGTGGATGGATACGTTGTGAGACTTTACTAGAGCATAAGATGAATAAGAGTCTTTCCTATCTTCAGGTTATTTCCCTGGAGATTCGCGAATTGTGCATTACCAAGGATCGTCTTACCATTATCGTTTATACCAGTATCACAACTCACAACCGCAACGGCCAACCCTCTTCCCACGAAAGCTGATTTCATCGCTAACAATCTTAAAGCCCGGGACGGCTGCTCGATATGTTATGGATCATATGGAGGCCCAGACCGACCACCACGTTGCCGTGCGAATTTCGGGGGCTCAAGAATGCTCGCATATTTTTAGTAGTAGTTGTCTTCTTGCGAAACTTCGACTGCATTGTCGAGAATAGGAATAGGTGTCCATTTTGCCGCGCTGCGCTCTGTCGCAATGAATTTGATCCTAGCAGACCTTTTCCTTTTTCTGGAGCGACTGAACATCAAGTGCTGCAATGGATCAATGAACTCTACAATGCGACGTGTTCACTTGACTAACCAAAGAGGCATATTGTTGTTCGGTGAGACGCCCTCATTGGTAACGTCCATAATCCCAGGGGCAGATCCCGGCCGTGACCAATGGCGATTACATATAGCTGTCACAAGTCATACACGATTGGTATCGGGACTCGACATCGTTCTCGTCCACTCAGATTCCTACCTTTTGAGGAATTCTAAGCAACTCAAATGTATGTTGACGTATGTTCGTATGTTCGTATGTAGTAGACAGAGGTCCTCGTAGGCAGTTTGGTCTCGCATTCTCCCCAATACCCGATACATGCAGAATATTTGAGTAAATATAAGCGTCTTGATCGCCAGCCTCTTGAAGAGAGTGCAGGGCAGATGTAATCATCCAAAGTTCTTAATGACTTGAGACGATATAGTTGAAAATGAGAAAGAGTAGAATCTAATCACTCATCAGTAGACAAGAATAAGATTGTTTGTTATGATATGATTTATAGTAGAAGCAATCATCCCACTTTGCTTGCATTCAGGCGCGATAGTCTGTTCAAAGATTTCAGTAAGAGAAGTGTATGTTAGAAGCATTGAGCGACTCCCACTGCCTGGTAGACGCCAGATGTAACCAAGAAAACTCTTATCCCAGGCTTGACCAGGCTTGAAAAGGGGACTCACGTGATTGCATCAGGATGGAATCACCTCGCGACCAGGAATAAGTGTGCCATTTCGTGCTCGGTAGGGCCCAATGGACTACTTCGCTACCGTACACTCCAATTCGACCTCTAATATCGAGCTAGATTACGCCTTTGCTTCAGTGCAGAAGGAATTCTACTGTGATGGAGGCGAATTATGCCATCGCGGCTCGCTATTACGTAGATTTGGAGGTATTGCGCGATGGATGGCACCATGCATGTCTGTGTCCACATCTGTGCCGCGGAATTGGCTGAGCCCTCGAGCGTGATCTCGTGACAGAAGCGGATATGCAACATATTCATGTGTCACGGCGGTGGGGAGGTTAAGAACTAGACCAATGTCGATGAGAATTTTTCGTGAAGCTTGCGTGGGGGGCGTGCCTCGCCTGTCGACCTTAAAGACCAGATGAAACTCCACGTGTGCGGATTCTGCTGAACGATAACCGCTCCACTCTTTCTCGCAGCAACCAATACTCCCCACCACCTCCCAAACACCGTTTCATGAGCATAATCGACCGTCCGAGTGGCCGAATGATTCAAACACCCATGGACTATGCCCGAACCTTCGCACGAACCGGGGAGTCTACCTGCACCGCGATTCTCTGGTGCTCCAACCTCCGAGTCCGCCTTTGCGAGTCTGAGTTTGTCTGGACTTGAAGACTTCCCCGTGCTGAGCGACATGAACCCTATGCCCTTCGAACACCATGACTGGTTCCCGTCGATGGACGACGCTCAGCTACAGCATTTGCGTGACGGGGAGCACGGCGCCGACGCTGAGGGACGCGCAACGCCGGTGCGACCGCATGATGTGCAGTTCAGCCCCATGGCCGAAGCATGTAAGAAGACTCGTTCGCCTTGCCCATCTTCATTTCCTCGTTGTGTTCTGTGCGTTGGCACACCTGCATGTCGTCATACGCCGGTGCGACGAACAACGGCCCAATCGCGGCCGTGGGTTTTCACGCCAGAATGACGAATCGCACGCCATTCCACGTGACTCCATCACGAGCCCCATTCTTGACAAACGCATCCCATTTTCTGCTGTCTGATAACGTGAGTAGACCCTTATCATGCAGTATATCACGGCCATTCCAATGCCCTGGAGATTGCTCGGCCGGATCCTCTCTCCACTGATCATGCAAACCGACCCTTTCCGTACCAAATGGACCCAGGAGCATCCATCAGTTCTGCTGTGAACTCTCCGACCATTGCGTACAGCACCTATCCCTCGGCTTTCCGCGACTTCTCCGGCACGCGTACTCAAAGCACAGCCTCCTCGACCAGCCCTCCTCAAGACGAATCTCTCGAGACAATCACCGATGAAGAGAAGCGAAAGCGGAATCAGGCTGCCAGCGCGCGTTTTCGGCAGAAGAAGAAGCTCCGCGAGCAGCAGCTAGAGAAACAAGCCATGGAACTCACCGAACGAACGTCGGAGCTGGAGGGCAAGATCACGAAACTGGAGACCGAGAACAAATTCCTGAAGGGCTTATTGACGGAGAAGATGGGAAACACTAGAGAGAAGAAGAAGGAATAAACAATGGTCGGGGAAGGAGACTGCCGCCTTAGCACATTACCTTGCATTTAATGGTCGAGCGTGCGATGCTGCGGAGATGTTACGAAGTCAACGACGTTGCTTTTCGGCTTGAATTGTCTCATTGATATTACTCTACTTGCTGTCATTGCAACATGTTTGTATGCTCTATCTATCCGCCCATCGCGGCATACGGGGAATATGTCAGATCTTCGCAAATTCAATGCAACACGACCATCCATATGCGACACCAAGCCAAAAGCGACAAAAAGTACAGCAGACTTCATGTGCCACTACGAAGTCATCAATCCCAACATCATCAAACATTTTAATCTTCCCCTTACTTCCTACGGGCCGATACTCATTCGCATCGATCAACACCCATCCACTCTCCAAGCGTCAAGCTCGGATGACGAACGACGCTCGAAATCACTGGGCGGGTCTACGAATGCTCGGAAGAACCGACTTCATTCCTCCAGGCGACCAGATTGATAAGGTGGAAATCGATATCGCTCTTCTCAAATAACCCATGCAACCCACATTGACGATCATTCATGTCTTTGAAGGCTAACTTATCTGTCAGGTTTTTCATATCACGACCTTTATCTTTCCGGCAGTCCTCAACAACCTACTCCTTCAGATGTGTCCGCTCTCCTTCAGGATTAGATCTTCTCCGTGGACGACTACTGTTCGTTGTCCGTATACCTCCATTTGCCCAACCCGGTAGCTTATTCCCGTCCACGATCCACATTTACGGTGACCCTCAAGCAGAGAGTAAAAACCACAATCCATCGTAGAAATAATAAGAATACAACGGCTATGTCGCTCACACTAATCCATGCACCAAGCAAAAAAGTCTATCGTGATGGCGATAGAAAAAAAAATGGGACGGTCAAACTGATGACCTGGCAGCCCGCAGCCGTGAGAATCTCTGGCCAGCAGAGAAGAATGCGTCTCAATTAGTTCCACATGCTAGAAGTTTGAAGCATGATCTCAAAACTGGCATGTAAACGTGCTTGCACTAGGTTCTCTGTGATCTCATTAGCCACACTTTACCTCGACACACGATCTTGACGGTCTGACTGAGCCGTAGACCGCCAGTGAATAAGAACCAGTTGATATTTGATATGCAGGCGACAGGGTTCTTAGATAGCACCTCATTCAATGCAGAATTTGAATTTCTAAATCGTTGCCTCCGATTCCACTATCTGTAATTGACCTAGTTGAGGCGCATTGCCAGGAAAATGTCTTATCACTTAAGCTGAGTAGCTTTGCCACAGCAAAAGTGTCTCGCACTAGTTGAGGGGCTTTGCTAGGGTATCTTAGTGCGAAGGGGCTGTAGTAGGATGCGCTGTGAGCATGTCGTCGGATCAGAGACAGAAGACTGTCCAACTCGAATCAACGACTAACGTATAAGGTCAGACAAACAATGTACGTATTTGAATATCGAGGTTGAGCCTTGTGGGCGTCTTCAAGATATGGACGTGTTCATGACTTCCCCGGTAGAATAGCCACCGAGGTACCCCGCATCCCACCAACCACATATCCGCAACCCATCGTCCATCTCCACTTTCATCTACCACCGTTGCATTCCATCGACGATATTAACAAGGCTTGCGATACATACAAGCAAATATAGAGCAGAGTACAATGCCTACAATGTCTCCCACAACCGAGGGCAGCCTCTCATCTTTGCCGGAGAATCTCCATTATGCATTTTGGCGTCCTCATTTCTCAATTGGCCTTTGTCCATGATTGCTTCTCAGCATCTACATCCCTTGGCCTTCAAAGTCGAGAACTGCAGAAGGATGAGTTTGTCGATGATCTGGTGTCGCGAATGACCCTTCCCGAGCTCGTTCTTCAACTCCACCTTACATTCGCCGACAACATTGTAGGGCCCAGTTCTGATAACTCTCTCTACGACTATGAAATGCGCTTCTCTATGGGTGCTGCACTGGGAGCCGTGCATGACTGGTACCCGCTGAACAAGTCCTACTACAACGACCTCCAACGTCTGAATCTCGACAATGCTCGCCTCAAGATTCCGTTCATCCATTATGGAGAGTGCCTGCACGGTGTTGGATCATTCAACCAATCCATGTTTCCGCAGACCACTGGTATGGCGGCCAGCTTCGATACTGATCTGGTCTATAGGGTAGGCCGAGCCATTGGGGCGGAGGCGAGGAGTATTGGGATTCATGCTTGCCTCTCCCCGGTGCTTGACTTGGCGAAAGACCCCAGATGGGGAAGAACTCAAGGTCAGCAAAGCTTCTGAAAGAAATCTTGGCGCAAGAGGTTAGGAGTTGATCATTATCAGAGGACTGGGGGGAAGACAAGATATTGACATCCCACATGGGGGTCGCCTATGCCTCTGGTCTCTCAAAGAATGGATCCTGGTCTGACCCAGACGCTGTTGCCCCAATTATGAAGCATTTTGCAGCTCATGGGTCTCCACAGGGAGGCATCAATGGTGCGCCGTTCATGAGCCATGGCAATCGCGAGGTTTTGGAAGAGATGTTAATGCCATTCAAGGCGGTCGTGAATCTGGGTGGTGTCCGTGGAGTCATGATGGCATATTCTGAGCTTGATGATGTGCCGTCCCATGTTAGCCCAATGCTCTATCAAGTGCTCGAAGACTGGGGATTCGATGGATTTGTCACGGCAGATGACACAGGTACGGCAGACTAAAGAGAGACTTTCACGTTAACTACTGACATGTCTGAGGGATGAAACAGCTTCAGACTGGTCACCGAGTGGCAGGCTCTCCTGCGGATGCAATATCTCAATGGTTCAACGCTGGAGGAATGATACAATTCTACGATTATCCACTTGCGACGTACCTCAACGTACGTCAACCATCCCGTATGTTTGCATAATGCTCAATTTAATAGGCTACCAAAAGCTTAGTTGCTAACGCAACTGTGTCTCTCGAGACGATCCAAGCAAAGGTGCGGCGCATACTTGGCGTCAAGTACGACCTGGGTCTCTTCGATGATCCATACATATCTGAAGATATCGACCCATACTCAATTACGGAAGAGCATGCTCCATTGACCTTAGAAGCCGCGCATAAATGCATCGTTTTGCTGGAGAATCGTAACTCCACTCTGCCCCTCCGACTCTTGGAAACTCATAAGAAGATCGCTCTCATTGGCCCTTTTGGTGACATTCTCAACTACGGTGACTACTCAGGACTGTTCGGAGCATATCCGACCCTCAATTCCTCGACTATTCGTCAGGGCGTGCTCCAGGTACTCCAGCAGGCGAACAGCTCATGGGAACTCACCAGTAGTATGGGAGCAAACTCATGGCATTATAACGCTCAATACCCCATTCCCGGGTATCATTTCTCAGCGAACGGAACGTATGGTGGCCTTCTTGCAACGTATTATGCCGATACCAACTTCAGCAACCCACTGGTTAGCAAGATCGAGGTCCCTACTCAAACCTGGGGACTTTATCCACCGCCTGGCCTCCCCAGCAACAATTTTAGTGTCGTTTGGGAAGGCGAAATCCATGCCCCAGTCAACAACATGGTGGATGGCTGGCTTGGTGTAGCTATTGGCCCGAATACCACCGCTAGACTTTACATCGACAATACCTTACACATCTCCATCCCGTCCTCTACTGCAGGAAATTTCCTCTCGAATATCCCACCACGAACGTACTCCCTTGTCAACAACACCGCCCCACCTCCCGGCTCCGCTCCCTTCACGTTCAACATAGGAGCCGTACACAAGGTACGCCTGGAATACCAGACATGGAATCTTTACCAAAAAATCGAAAACGAATCATCTCTCAATTCTCTCGTCTTCATATTCTGGAATTTGGTCGATCGCACCTCACCTACCTCTGCTGTAGAAAAAGCCGTCTCTCTCGCCACAGACTCCGATATCATTATTCTAGCGGTCGGCGCGGGATGGAACAGTGATGGTGAGGGTGGAGATCGCGGGACGCTTTCCCTTTCCGCAAACCAAACCGCTCTCGCTAATGCAATGTTCGACTTAGGAAAGCCTTTGGTGCTAGTCTTGCAAGGCGGTCGACCGTTCGCAATCCCGGAATACTATGGCAAGGCTGATGCGGTGCTCAGTACCTTCTTTCCGGGACAATCAGGTGGTCAAGCCATCGCGGACGTGTTATTCGGCGCGTTTAATCCAGGCGGAAGAATGCCGACTAGCGTGCCCAAGCACGTTGGGCAAATACCGGTTTATTATAACTATAAGCCCACTGCAAGGTCGAATGTGTATGTCGATATTGATCCAAGGCCGCAGTACTCGTTTGGATACGGACTCTCCTACACGACATTCAGCGTAAGGAACTTCCAAGCTTCGACGACAATGATTGGCAACAACCGCATTTCAGTTAGCTCTCCTAGCGCTTCAAATTTTACGGACGGCACGGTAATAATGTTCACACTTACCGTCACCAACAACGGGACTCTTGCAGGCTCCTACGTCGCTCAAATCTACCTCCTCAGCCGCATTTCGCAGATAACTCAGCCTGTGAAGCAGCTTGTCGCGTTCCAGCGTATATATCTAGGTGCCGGTGAGGAAAGAGAGATGAGTATGGAATTAGACGCGGATAGATATCTGAAAATACTGGATAGGAAGTACAAGTGGGTGCTTGAGCGTGGAGATTATACCTTCGCGGTACTGGATCATGGAGGTATGGATGCGGATACTGGGATGAATCTGACGATGGTATGTACGTAGTCATTGGAACAATAGCCTTGAAGGGGTGGAAACTGAGAGATTCTGGAAACGTAACTAGTTCTCGAGGAAAGCCCGTGCGGAAGTCCCTAGGTGTTCCTGAATGAAGGATGGTATTTAGCTTTTCCCTTCAATATCATCACTTCCTTCTATCCAAACCGCCCTTCCTACCGTACCATGCTACTTCCACGGTAGGCTTGCATCGTTCAGGCTCCCAATCCACGCTTAAGGCGGTGATTCATGCTCGGAATACTATTGCATTTTTCAGCATGGTCTGCGTACACCACATAATAGTTAAAGGTTCTGCGACTAGGTTTTCCGTAGCTGCCCAGACGATATTAGAGCCGCTTCCAAAGGCAGATAGAGCTTATTAAGAATCACCAAGGTAGTACAAGTTCTGTAAGGATCTCCAATTTTCCATTCATGCCGCTCTGCCTCGTAATGTAGTGGAGCCAGAATAGGCTAAGAGTACCATCTCATCAAAAACACCCAGGCTTTCAAGGCCACATTTGACATCCCGTTCGCTTATAAAGTAAGACGAGATATACCCATGATTATTCTCGGAATACCGCTAGATGCCAATTATCGGATACTTGATGATAGCGTCGATCTTCTCCTTCCCACTCAGAGGCTTCAGGGTGCGATCGAAACGATCGTCGCGGATTGCGCTCTTCTTGGGAAATTCCTAACCCAAGGCAAGAAATCCTACAAACCTCGGAGAGAGGTCATTCACGCACTACTTGGAGGCGCAAGGGGAAAAAATGTGGTGATTAGGCCTCCCTCCACTACCTTTTTCCTTCGTCGCAAAATCAGTCGCAATCTAGTAATAAGGCAAAGCTCACGACTTCCAACTATAAGCGAAGGCTAGACCTCTGTAGACGCCTCCCGAAGGCTAATTTGCACCTCGTCAACTGATGAACATAATAGTTGGCAGCGGCTGAGCGGTGAGTTGCATGAGGGTCATTGCCTGCTCTACTGAAATACTACGAAAACACCTAGGTAAGGTGTTTGAAGCGACCGGACTTTCTGGTTTTGTTAACGGGGCATGTTTCGTGGAAGGCAGGCACAGAACACAGCCACTATGTAGCACAGTCATATGTGGCTTGAGATGCGTTGATTACGTAAAGCGATGTCGATTGGTGCATCTCCACGAAAGCACCCTGTTCAAGGGATGCCACTGATGTCCTTCATTGTTGGTTCGCAAGTATCGAGGTAAGGCGTCCAGCCGTAGGCGAACAAACAAGGACGGATCGAAACCCGATACCTCAGGCTGAGATGGCTGCCATGAATAGCGCGAAACCTCGCCTCAGTGCGCTTTTGCGGTAACAAAAGACCAGAGCGTGTTTGGTTTGATGCATGAGTTTAGAGCAAGGCGAAGCGGACATGGCGTGGTCGTAGAAGCCATGGCGTCGGTAGCAGCCCCCAGTCGCCACGGTCGATCGACTCAGCCTTGCCAGTTGTCGTTGCGTCCATCGACACCAGCGGGAAGTCCAATCACTTGGCTTCAGGTAAGCTTATTTCCTTCCCTAGACAAGCATTTGCTCAAGACAATGCCGCTAAGTTTGGCCCGACCCTGCTGACGCAACATCTCAGGCCCTCCTTCACCGGATTGATCATCCGCCCCATCGACCCATTTGCCAAACCAAATTTCTCCAAGTTTCAACCGCGCCGTCAACCAACTAGACTCCTCTCATGCTGCGCTATAGGCGGCCTTGACCATCAAAATTCCCAAGGCGGGAAAGCTGTCGCGAGCCTAGCATCCCGTCCGCTCGTATAACACCATCCCCTAAACATAGAGATGGGGCCAAACAAGACTGGCATTGCTGATTCTCTTGCAGCCTCACGGAAGCCACTGTGTAATTGACCCAAACATGTTCTCTCCACATGGCTCGCGCTCGATGGAGAACGCTTCTCTATCCGTCCTGTCTTCGCCATTTAAGAGAATGGGTTCCCTCATCATTTTGCAACAACAACGTCCTACAGGCTAAGAATAATTCTTCAAGATGCGCCTGTTCAATTCCCTTCTCGTTCTCTTGATTTCTAGCTCTGGATCAGCTGCTCCCGTCATCGGGCCTTTCGTGCACCATGAAAAGCGCGATTCTACACCATCCCACTGGATCAAACGATCGACTCCTCCTCAGCATGCCAAACTACCTCTGCGATTCACCCTCAAGCAACGGAATGCTGACCTTGGTCACGACCGCTTGATGGATATCTCTGATCCTACGTCTCCGAATTTCGGCAAGTACTGGACAAGTAACGAAATCGAGGAATTCTTTTCTCCCCATCACGAAAGTGTCAATTCCGTTCACGCATGGCTCGAGAGCTCGGGCATAGACCGCAGCAGAATTTCTATCACCCAGGGTCGTGGCTCAGTAACACTCTATGCTACCGTGAGCGAAGCCGAAGCTCTCCTCGACACCAAGTATCATGTCTACGAGCATGCGGAAACCGGCGACTTGAGTCTCTCCTGCGATGAGTATAGCATTCACCACTCCATTCATGAACATGTCAAATTCGTTACTCCTACCATCGGATTCCCGGCGTCTCAGAAACGGGACCTATCTCGCAAGCGTGTAGCTCGATCTGCACCAGAAGGTGGTCTTGTTCCACGATGGGCCGGACTGCCTCAAAATCTCAGTACCTGCGATGCGGCCATCACACCAGCTTGTATCAAAGGTATGTTGAATCTGATCATCGGCAAAATCAAGCTATACTAACACCCGTATGACCTTTAGCGCTTTATCATATACCTGCATGCGACGAGCCACAGCCGGGCAACGCGCTAGGCATATTCGAAAGCAATGACTACTATGACCAAGAAGATCTAGATCTCTTCTTCATTCACTTCACCGACATTCCCAAAGGCACGCATCCGACCTTAAAATCCATTGACGGAGGGATTGCACCAATCACGAATCTCAGCGACGTCACAGGTGAATCGATTCTGGACTTTGAACTCGCCTATCCCATTGTCTATCCTCAGAAGATCAAATTATATCAGGTTCTGGACCCAGTGGACGCCGCCAAAACGAATGGTGCTTTTGACCTTTTTCTGGATGCTCTTGATGCTGTAAGTTCCATGGATACGAGCCGCTAGCTCATATTGACACATGAGCATGACTGAAAAATGACAGTCATTCTGCACATATGAAGGTGGAGATAACAATACGATCGATGGCGTGTAAGTCTTTCAGAATCTGCTGCGAAATCTCTCCTAATCCTTTCATTGAATTAGATATCCGAACCCTAATTATAACGGAACCGAAATGTGCGGGGCATTCAAGCCCCCCAATGTCATATCTATCTCATACGGAGGACCGGAAGCCGAATACGGCGATTTCTATGTGCAAAGGCAATGCCACGAGTATGTCAATCTTTGCGCAGCCCTCCTCCCACTTCTCGCCATACTAAAATCATCCAGGTACATGAAACTCGGCCTTCAAGGCGTGTCTATCATCGTATCGTCCGGCGACAGCGGCACAGCTCAAAAGGCTGCCAATGGTGTTGACTTAGTCTGCCTACCTGGCGGCGGATACAATCCCAGCATGCCAGCTTCATGCCCTTATGTCACCACTGTTGGCGGCACAAGGGTACGTATCCATCCACCTCTCCAACCAAATACTCCTTCACGCTATTAGAGCTAACATACTCCTTCCAGATCAAGAATGGCTCGACCGTCCACGACCGCGAAATCGCCGTCTTCGATACATCCAGTGAGTCACCATTCACCTCCGGCGGCGGCTTCAGCAACTCCTTCCCTCGTCCCTCATATCAAGATGCCGCCGTCTCCACATACCTGAAGACCCAACCGGATGCGCCACCCGCGAGCAAGTATAATGCCACAAGCCGTGGATATCCAGATGTTGCCGCCGTCGGACAGGAGATCGCGACATATACTGGAGGAAGCTTTCTGTTGAATGGAGGGACGAGCGCTTCGGCGCCCATTTTCGCAAGTATTATCACGCTCATCAATGAGCGGAGACTGGCGGCTGGGAAGAAGACTGTTGGGTTCTTGAATCCTACACTTTATCAGAATCCGGATATGTTTAAGGATGTAAGTTTTTGATGATCAGATGTTGATCTGTTTGAGAGAATGTTGCTAATCTATATATAGGTTACGGAAGGCTTCAACTGGGACTGCCATCAAGATAAAGCGTTTAGTGTTACGTCGGGATGGGATCCAGTGACTGGGTTGGGGACGCCGCGATTCGAGAAGTTGTTGGAGGTGTTTATGCAGTTGCCGTGAGGTCAATTGTATGAGTATGTTGGGCTTCAACAAATGTATCGATAAACATTTGGTATGAGTGGTTCTTGGAAATGCTTGAGCTGATGATGATTATTGAACTGGTCATCAGGGGCAAATAAGATGAGCAGTAGCTCCAAGCGCTATAATTCATAGTTATATAAAGAGAGGTTTAGCTTCTCGAAGGATTTTCTTTCTCTACTTTTCTGGAACTTTACAGAGTCTATTTAAAAGTAACGCTTCTAACCAGATTTTGCTCGCTAATTTATCTTCTATTTCAAACGATCGGTCTTAAAATAATACTTCTAGGGGGTGTATCTTCCACTATATCTATACGGCTTTATGAAAAGTGATCTGAAAGCGTAATATGTCGAAAGGTAATCTTTTAGTTATTAAGATTTGGGGGGATGCGGTCTCTAAGACAATTAACTTTGTAGAAAACTTTTGTACTTTTCTAAATTCTTATCTAGAATAAATGCGTTTAGGAGGAGATGAATCTTTTTTTTATTTTTTAGGTTATTAGCCGGAGTGGTTTTGTTATGGAGAATGTACCACACAATGACTTCAAACGCATGTGTGCTCTTTGTCAACTAGTTCCCAGAGAACATGATGTACTAAAACGTCTTCCAATTTTCTGCGTTTTCCCACGCATATGCAGCCTTCAAGATAGTGACCTCATCCCAATATTTCCCCACGATCTGCAAACTGGCAGGCACCTTGATGTTATGGTCATGACTTGATGGAACGAAACCTATCGGCATAGCCAATGCCGGATGACCAGTGGCGTTGAATGCGCTCGTGTTATCAGTCTTTCCTCTCACTGCAAGAATATGCTGGAGCGGAGTCGAGTCAGGTGATGGCAAAGGATCAGCCGGCGTTGGAGTTGTTGGCATGATGAGAACATCTAGACCGTGCTGGGAGAGTGCGGCATCATAAACGTCTTTGAGTTTGCGAGAGAGATTAACGGATTTCGCGTAGCATTGCGGATAGTTTTCCCAGCCATATTCGCCGACAAGGAGACCGTCTATGCTCATCGCAGACATCTAAACATATTTAGTTGAGAGGCTTCACTTAATATAAAGTCCAACCTACCTTGTCAAGGGTGGACTGTGAGTAAGGAAGGCCTTTCTTCTCAAACAGGTCGGTCAGCATTACTTGCCTTCTCCCTGTCGCTTTTCCCAACATTCCAATATGATTAGACATTTTACTCAGAACTGTATAGACTGTTCTTGCTTGCTCATGCATCGGGATGCTGACTTCTTTTACATCCGCACCCAGTCTTGAGAACACGGCGACCGCTTCTCGGAACTTCTTTTCGACCTCAGGGTCCATGAAACTGGACGTCAAACCCTCTTTCAGCACTCCGATCCTTATTCCTTTGACTCCTTTCTCTTTTGACGCTTCCAGAATTTCCATGTACTTCGCTACATTCTCTCTCAATGGTGCGCCTGCAATCTGTCTATCATCAAGCCCGTCGACACCAGCTATCGCCTCCAACAGCAGCGCGCAATCCATGCATGATCTCGTCATTGGCCCCACGTAGTCAACACTGGCATCATTGCTCGCAATTCCCGTATAGGGCACCAAACCTGTTGTCGCTTTGAACCCATACAACCCACACAATGCAGCGGGGATGCGGATCGAGCCGCCCTGATCGCAACCAAGACCCATATCAACGGCACCACTTCCAACAAGCGCACCAGTCCCGGAGCTACTGCCACCAGCACTGTAACCATTCGCATATGGATTGTGCACAGGCCCGGTTGCAGCGGTGCAGCTTACAGCGCCCCGGGAAATGTTCTCACAGACCGCTTTTCCCGTAATAGTTCCTCCGGCTTCGAGGATGCGCGTTACGACCGTAGCATCTGTCTTTGGGGTCCAGCCCGTAAAAGAGTCGGTGCCTAGGAGGCAAGGAACGTCGGCCATGGCGATGTTGTCTTTTAAGCAAACCGTCCTGCCCTTGAGAAGGTCGGATGCTGGGGCATTGAGGGAACATTCAAATCGCCATGCCCATGCGTTTAAGGAATTGTCACTTTTCTCCGGGAAACGGACATTTTGTCGTGGTGCCTTGTCGAAACTAGGAATCGGTTGGTAGTCTAGACAGGATCAGCGATTTAACTTCGATTTGGGAGACAGGGGCCAATGAACCGTCTATGTCAGAGATGGCTTGAAAGGCATCTCGAGCCTTCTCAAGCAGCTTGATATAGTCACCGAGATGCTCTTCTGGAATGGAGTATCCGAGACCTTCTGCTGCCTTAAGAACGTTTACTTTCGTCACTGGTGGCACAGATGCCGAGGGCGGGAGAGAGTCCATCTGTCAATTATCGAAGATAATTCCACCCGCCGACGTATTAGACGAAGATATGGATGCATCCAAGGCATTTTAGATGCAGATGCAATGAGGAATGGTGTTGCCTTATCTCCCCAAGATCGGATACTTCGGCGCAACTAGCGTCGGAGCTCCGACGCTAATGACCCTGCGAAGCTTATGTAGACGTCCGGCAGAAGTTCTGGAACAGAACATCTCTCCCGGCAGTAAGTCCTCCACTCTTCTTAAGGCAGGGCTTTCTGCAGGGTCCGTATATTGCCTGGAACAAAGGCAAAATAGCACAGCCTTCCTCACCTCCATACCAAGCTAGATTGAGACTCGCATTGTCAACTTATGGATTGTTTGAAGCAACTCGTATACTTTTAAGTAGACGTTGTCCATGAGAAATCTGAGTATGCAATCTTCCTACCTTAGACGCAACGCTTCCCAGCTGACGCATAAGAAGGAGCCAAAGATAGAGGAAAGAGTTTTCACTAAAATTCATGCTGCCATTGATTTTGCTATTGGCTTCGCATATTGCTGCCTTGTGCAAGGCACGAAACCCGCTCCAAATAAGCCTTTCTATATCTTCAAGTCATCTTACTGCCAACGTTACACTGCAAAGTTCTATTAAACATGTTTTGTCAGAGTCTTCATGCGAGATGCGGAAACTATTCAGATCTTAGGAGATGATCAGGTTTTCGCTCACACAGCCCGACAACCTGGTTGGCGAGCCATCCTTATGAAGTTGTCTTCAAAGTATGAGAATTGCCATGTTTACATGCAGCTTACGTCTGGTCGTTTCTTCCAGGTTCGAATGTAAGGTCAGGAACTTCTTAGAATTGACGCTTCCACCTCAACGATCAAGAAATATAAAACTCGGATTTCACGTAGAAATAGTTTTGAGGGTTGGCTTACCTTAATAGTTCTATGCGACTTAGCAGTATAAGTGGGAAGCGAGTTGTCCAAAAGTAGATTGAAGGAGAGCTTCATAGCGCTAGTGACACTTCTCAGTTTGTTTCCTCGATAGAACGTGCATGGATTACAGGATTCTCTACGGTGCTTCGAGTATATGAAATGAGCCTAACGACAACTTCGCCGGCTTTGTTGGACAAAAGTGCGAGGTTCAGAAGGTCAGATTCATGCTAAAAGCAATGGTTCTGAGCTGGCAGTGAATGAGGATTTGCTTTTAAACGAAGTCATGAAGATGTAACGGAGCTGCCAGGAAACATCTAATTATCATATCATACCTGGACGACAGGCGGGCTGAAAGCTGAACGTCTAGTACAACGGATTTACAAAACGAGAGTTTTACGTAACCCGCGGTGATTATTTCATCAAGCGATTTATCTAGCGCTTTTATCCAAAACAATCTGGACTAGAGGGTAAGTATGTTAGAGGATGGGCGTCTAGCACAAAATTGTTGGAAATGCAGAACGCGACTTTTCATGCCACGACTTGATTTAGAAACGTTCCCAACAAAGAGTTTTGCTGAGCCGATTTCTACTAGACACTAAGCTTAATAGACGCTCACCGTATAGTAGGACTATACTTCCCAAATCCTTCCTTTCACTCTCTTTCTATTCAAAAATTGCCACTGCTCTCATTGGACCCCCACTCCCTTCTCTAATCTTCAAAGGAAATCCTACAAACCTAAACCTTCCCCTCCCGACCACTTCCTCCAAATTATCTAATCCCTCCATATGCGTGATCCCCCTCTCCCCACATGCATTATGCGCCTGAAAGTTCAACTCACCTTCAGGAGCTGGACTCACGGCCTCAACGCCAAACATTTTGCATCCTTTGTCTGCGAGCCAATGAACAGCTTCGAGAGATAGGCCCGGGAAATCATGTTGCCAGCGCGGATCATCAAAGGGAATGCGCTTGTTGTAGGCCATGTAGAGGAGCACGGTGTCGCCTTCTTGGATCTCCTCTCCGGATTTGGCCAACGCGTCTTCCATCTCGGCGACAGAGATTGAGGCACCAAGTTCGACGTAGGAGAAGTCCAAGCAGAATGCTGAGGTGTAGAAATTCGAGAGCGGCATTTGATCTATAGAGAGTGCGCCGGGTGTGGGATCGAAATGCTTGGGTGCATCGACATGTGTTCCGGCGTGGTCGCTCATTGAAATGGCGTAGGAAGAAGAACGAAGAACCGTGTTGCCGGCGCGTTTAGGTTGATGTGTATCCCATGGCGTGATGATCACGGGTGGGTGGAAGGGATGCGCTGGGCTGCGATGGTAGAGCTCGCGGCTGAGATCGATGATTTTTGGAGATTTCTTTTCAATGGCTGTCGTGGCATGCCTTCGATCCGATATGAAGGTATTTGGAACGTCGTGCATGAAAGTCTCCTTTGTTCGCAGCGCATGGAAATGTGGCTGTGGAGTCCAGATCAGTATGGGTCTCCGGAGGCATAGCACGGGACAGTGTCTTTGCAGTAACATAGCCGTTACTGATTTACTTCAGAGATCGAAACGACTTTTTTTCGAGGCCAGGGATTGAAGCAAAGAAAACATGTCTGAATGCAGACCTTGTGACGTTGATAGGTCGATGGGTTGGCCGCAGCCCGCCGATAAGATAGATAAGCTCCCCGCATCTTCGCCTCGGAAATTATATGTCATAGGCATTTATTTCCGGACAAGAGAATCTACAACAGCTTGAAGAAGAGTTTGATTAAGCTCAACCA